>CM069903.1:45386133-45693515 GCA_036172215.1 Camellia granthamiana | reverse complement strand
AAGTAGAGGTTGTCTAGATCCTCTTCTAACTCGGCCAAGTCTTCTTCCAGTTCGACCAAGTCATTTAGACCTCATTCCGACCAATCATTTTGATTATACCCTAGCTAGTCCTCTCCAATAGCATTAATGTTGAGGAAGTCCGGCAATATGACTACTGGTTTCGGCTGATCGATGACCACGATGTATAAATTGGAGTCATACTCCTCTGCAAGTGAGGCCCCTTTCTCTATGACTTGGGCATCAGGCTGGCCCTTCTCTGGTGTACTCTCTTTCTTTTCTGTTTCTACTGCCACTGGTTTGGGTTGGGTTGGTAGTGGTATTAAATCCATCATGCACATGTCTTTGGCTTGGGTAGATGGGATGAGGTAATGTAGGCACTGGGGTTAAAGGAGAGTGGTAGTGTATGTATTTGGTTAATGTTTCTGGACAAGAGGGCTTGGTTATGTGTAGGAAGTTGGTTGGTAGTTACGTTTGGTTTGGCAGGAGGAGCAATGACTTTATTGTCAATAAGATCCTGGATCTCATGACGTAAGCGATAGCACAGATCTGTGGGATAGCCGTGTTGCTGGTAGAAGATGCAATACTGGGTAGGGTCATGTTTGGGTGGTAATGGATCAAGAAGTGGTCGAGGATCGAGAGACTTGAGATACCCCTTTTCTATCAACAATTTGAGGGCGCGGGCTGGGCTCATATGGAGAGGGGTAAAGATTCTTTGATTTCGGGATGGGCCGATATTTTGTGAAGGTTGTGAGGTTGTGGCAGTAGCAAAGGGATCAGCCATGTTGGCCGTTGTGGCAACAATACTGACATCTGTAGGTCGCGGAATAGTGCTACTACTAGTATTGGTACTCCGAGAGAATGGCCTTCTAGCAGGTTCACTAGTTTTGTGGATGATACCCTTCTTAAATGCACTCTCAATCTGAACCTCTAACTCGTGTAGGGAAGCAAATGTGGACAGCGGTGCTATTATCATTCTCTGCAGCATATTTGGCTCAAGGTACTAGACCACCAGCCCGACTTGCTTTCTTTCAGTATTTGCCATTCTTGCTGCTTTTGCCCTCCATGTTGCAACAAAGTCAATGAACGATTCTTTGGGGTCCTGAGTAATAGCCTCCAGCTCACTAATGGTTACCTCTATTTGAGTGTTATAAGAGTATTGGTTGACAAACGCCTCAGATAACTCCTTCCAATTCCGCTTTGTAGAGTCCTCCAACTTAGCGTACCAGATGGCCGCCACATCAGACAAGGTTCTCCCAATTTTGAGCCCGAGACAAGCCCATTGGTCTTAGCATATCTAAAAACAAGCGGACATGCACAATTAGATCCCCACTTCCATCGAATCTGTCGATGTGGAGCATCTTAAATTTCTCTGATAATCTGACCGAAGCCTTAGTGTACCCGTCTTTGATATCCGGAATGGAGTTGAAGCCTTCGGATTTTTTCAGTGCTTTCTCTAGCCTGGCAATTTTGACCAGGGCCGGGTCAATTTCATTGATATCAAAAGGAAATATTCGTGCAAGAGGTTGAACCGGAGGCCTATAAGCCAGAGCGGGGGGAAACATTTCCTGGGGATCTGGGATTTGGAGATTTTCTACTAATGGAAGTGGATCCGGGTTTGGCTGAGCAGTCGGGATCGGATGCACGGTTGATGCGGATATCGCAGATGTATGTCGCAGATCAGTGATAACTTTGTCCTGTGCAGCCATCCTTTGGTTTACGGTATCCATAGTTCTCTGGAAAGTTACCATCATGGCAGCAAATTCTTCCGCATTCTATGCCATTGCTGGTCTAGATGAGTTAGATGTTGGTGAATTGCTGAGTGAGAACGGGTAGGTGTTCATTGAATACTTTGTACCGGTGTTGCTGACTGTCTATTCCTTCTTCGTCGAGTGATTGGCAGAAGTGAGACTAACACAGGCTGGCCACTAACGAGGTCTTGAGTATTGCAAAACTTGCCAAAACAAGTCCATACAACTTGGGGAATATCGAGTCTTTCTGAAGCTATGATGGTAAACTACCTAGCAAAAGAAAAGAAAAACCATTAATCAAAATCGGACGGCACTTCGGCCCAATTCACAACAGATAAAACATAACTGAAGAACCACAATCCGTACTGAACTCTGTTCTCAAACTCAGACTGACATGAACCATCCTGTAAAGTCAAAAGCACATACCAAGTAAAAGAACCAAAACACCCCTATGAGGGGGGCAGGGTTGCCTTGCCCTAGATTTTTTTGACATGATCTAGGCTGCACTATTTCAAACAACAAGTTTCGCAACATTCTACAAATGGGTGGCATCCTGTCCTAAGTTCGAATAGTCACTATAGCTTCACTATATGCAACTAGGTCAAATGGTTGAAAGGGTATCTCGGCAAGATTACCTAATATACCTCTCACACCTAACACCGAGAAGTAAAAGGAGGATCAAGCGATATAACGGTAATCTAGATCCAAGGGTTATGTTTCCAACATGGCAGAGTCCATGACCGATCAGTCTTTCGGCAAGCCTTTTGGGCAACCCTCCAGCAAACCGTCCACGAATAGCAGATGGAAAACACAGTGACTTAAAGTAACCATGCAAATGCAATGCAAAAAACATATAAGTATAGGTAAAATTTCACATCATGAATTTCAAGTCAAGATCTCTAAATCCCTAGCAGAATCACCAAAAACTGTAGCTTGCTTTTTATGCTCTTTTCGGATACGACTAGCCCTACAGTTCGGACTCCCGTGGTTCTGAATCTGATTTCACAAGTGCAATGTGAAATAGAAAAAAACACAAAGAGTTTGAATTCAGCAATTCTTTTGGAAAATCGATTTTGAATCAAAACTGCCAAAAAATGGACTGCTTTGCCAGATTACAGAGTCGCCACCTAAATATTTTTGGGAAATTTAGGAAACCCGAGACTCGTGCCAAAGGCCACTTATCTGTCATCACCAAAGTGTCTCGGCTCAAGAACTTAGATACGAAAGGAGAAGGTCATGAATTGAGCACCCCACTCACCCGATCAAAGATCGGCCTCTACTAATCATGATGTGATTCTTATTTACATTATATGCTCTTGTTTCGATTATTAGGCTAACATTACTATGTGTTGCACACAAGTATAGACTAATTTGCAAAAGTTAGAACGCTTTGATTTCATGTTTGTTTGAAAATTGTCTTTGATACTTATCACTTAGAAATGTGAGTTTGTATGTACACTATTCAATATATCCCAATTTTCGCAATTAACCTTCATCCACTGACATTCAAATAATTATATCATCTAAGCATTTAACCTCATGGAAAACATGCTCGACATGACAATAATCACACACTATGCAAGATGCTAAAGCAATAAATGCTCACCTAGTACTCCAAGGCAAGCCAAACAAAGCAAAATAATTAGAAAATATGCATGTTCCTAAACAATGTAATGTGACTAATGCAACGCATACATTTATGCAATTTTTAATAGGCTCGGCTATGAGCACGGTATATGAACCAATTCAAAGCATGCGATGAATTACGTATTCAAATAATGAAAATGAAATTGGCGTTGGTTAGCATGATGAGCCGAACCCAAATGCATGTGAGAGAAGTGTATGAAAATCATGGAAAATGCTAAGTAAATATGATGCTCTACACTATCATTATAAGCGGGTAAATAAAATGAAAAAAGAAATGGGGTTTGGAAGACATACATGCTTATTACAATTTTGCCCTCATGCAAGAAGATCCGAATGAATGTCTAAATGTCCGAATTAAACTAACTATTACAAAACCAAATGAATGAATAAACAACTAATTAGCTAAGCTATTACAACAAGACTAATAAGAAGAGATAAGCTAGCTACTTAATTTATTACAACAAGGGTACACAATGGGGGTGTTTGGTACAGCTTTTTTGAGCCTGCTTATGGCTTCTGGCTTTTAAAAAGTTATTTTGGACTGTTTGGTTAAACTTATTTCAAACAGCTTCTGATTCTAACAGCTTATTTTAAGTCAAAAAAGCTGATTCTGAGAAGCTGCTCACCCCCTGCTTCTGATTATCAGCTTCTGCTGTGGACATATTAATTCATGGTTATACTCTTAAATTTTTTTATTTTTTATTTTTTTAAAAATAGAAAAAGACCCAAATGGACTATAAAATATTATTATTATTTTTTATGAAAAATGTAGACAAATAGTGAATAATAAAAAATAAAAATTAATTGAAAAAGCTACTTCACAGCTTATTTAACAAACA
Organism: Camellia granthamiana; assembly: GCA_036172215.1. NCBI lineage: Eukaryota > Viridiplantae > Streptophyta > Magnoliopsida > Ericales > Theaceae > Camellia > Camellia granthamiana. The sequence goes on along the minus strand of CM069903.1, from coordinate 45,689,281 downwards.
CTACTCAGCAACTTAAATCTATAATCTAACAGCTATACCAAACAGATTAACAGCTTCTGATTAAAGTCATAATCTATAATCTGTTAAGCTATAAGCTATAATCTGTTTTAACAGCTACACCAAACAGCACCAATAAAGCTAACTACCTAAGTTACTCAACACTAAACATTCATAATCATTACAAGAATGCTAATTATATTTAATTACAATGATAATGAGAGCACTAATTTACAACATTTGATAGAACTAGAAAGCATAAGGATGGCATGCATGCGACGGTTTTCAAAAGCAACTTTGTCTGTTTTCCTTAGAATTTGCCCTGTTTCACCATCAGCCACTACTATCTGTTTTTTGCAAAACACTCTGTTTACCAAACATTAGGGCCCAACCGATCCCCAATGAAGCCCGGTCGGACCCAAATAGGGCCGGCCGTGCCCTAATTTCATGCAAAACTCTATTTTTGTGTTCTGAGGTAAAAACAGTACAAACAGAATTTTCTGAGCTATGTTTGTCCCTATTACACTTCTCTGTCATGGAAAGCCTCAAGAGAAGAATGAAGTCGTTTCCAAAACCACCAATGAGCAAGTTGTTTGCTTGATGATCTCGGTCACGATTTGGACAAAAATCAATGAATGCAATGAATCGACACCAACCCCTTCTATTTATCATGGAGTGAGCTCAAATGAGAAGTAAAGACGCTTCAAGAGTCGTCAAAACACCATGAATTGACATGTGACAACCTTTGACACAATAGACTTGGCATAACGTCCGACCGAACCTAAGCAATATAACTCATGTTCTTTATGTTGGTTGGTTCATTTTAAGCCAAATTCATTAAACTTGTTTGGTTTCAGTTTTCAGAAAACAGTTTTCAAAAAATTCTATTTTTTTTATTTTTCATATTTTAATGTTTTCAATGAATTTTTTTAATATTTTAGGCATTTTTTTTTAAATTTTAGACAAACCTAACATGAATACACTTAAAAAGTATAATATTTGTGAAAAAAAATCTTTAAAAATACACTAAATACCAAAAAATACCCAAAAAAAAATGAAAATTCAGTACATTTTCTTATTTTTGTGTATTTATTAATTTTTTAAAGTATTTTTTCACAAATATTTTACTATTTTAGATATATTTAAGTAAGGTGTATCTAAAAAAATAAAAAAGATTATTTAAAATTTTAAAAATATTCAATAAAAACAAAAAAAAAAACACGAAAAACAAAAACCTCATTTTTCAGAAAACTGAATTCAAAAAACTGAAACCAAACACACTTATTTAGTTTTTGCCATTCTTTAATCCATTTGTCCAAGATAATGATTATGTCCACTAAATGAGAAGCATGTCAAACGGGAAGTGATTCTCAACATGAAAGAGAGACAATGCCGTTGGCGATGAATCTCCGTAGAGATTAAGCCATTAAACATAAATCTCTAGCTCATGTTTTGAATAACCATCAATCAGTTGAAACAACTCTCAAACGAAAGAAATGGATGATAAGTTGCTTATTAAAATGAGGCTCTTAACATGGAAATCAATTAAAGAAAAGCTAAGAACAACATGCAACAAGCTATATATGAGAACTTATGATACAACAAACGAACTAATCAAAGCTTAAACCAATTAAATAACCTAGGACAGCCCAACACAGCCCCTAATAGGTGAAAAACAGTGGCTTAAAGTGCATGAAAAGAGTCCAAAAAGCTAAACAACAAGTAAAGAAAATAAAGACTAGTAAGCAAGAACAAGAAGGGGTAGCTAACCCCTCCACTTTTGAAACCTCAAAACATGATTTTTAGCATCTTTTAAACTCTGAAAATCAATTTGGAAAGTAAAGAAAATGGTGTAAAACAAGGGTTTGAGCTATAGGTGAAGGTGCAGGAAAGAGTATTAACTCTTTCTACCCTTTGGTAGCTATCCAAACCCAAGCTTAAACACTTAAAAATGGATTCAAGACAGCACGAAAACACAAAAAGTAGATAGCAAGAGATAGAACAAGAAACAAAAGAGAAGGTGACAAGTTTATACCTCTCAAAGAAGTAAGTTTTTGTTTGTAACACAAACTTGGTTCAAGCACCCTCTCAAGCTTGAATTGTGATGCTCAAGCCTTAACCAAAGTCCTAAGGTTATGATCTAAGGTGATGTATGGGGTATATATATTGATTAAAAGAGATAGGTTAGCTCAAAGATGACTTGTATATGAAGAAAGAGCTCTCTCTTGTGTGTAATGGTTCTTTAGAAATTTTCCAGCCCTCAAAACAGAGGTATAACCTCGTTTTTATAGAATTTGAGCAAGATAATTCGAAAATATCTTCAAAAAAAGACAGCTAACGGGCTCTTACCTAGAACAGTATGTATCGCCATCGAGGCACGACAGAGCCCTAATAGCCACAGTCAGCTCTCAATGGGGCACGACCAGGCCCTAATGTACTTCCCCATTCCCCTGCTTCAAACTCAGTATAAGGTGGCACAATGGTCAAAAATGAATCTCTGAGGTAAGGATGAGACAAGTAAGAAGGTTTTGAAATTATTTCAGGGCTCGACTTTGGATTCCCTCGCCAAAAACTCGAATCACACAACGCAATTTTCATCATTGAGTGTGTTGGACCAAGCGCCTAAGTTTTACAGGTAATCAAAAATGGGGTGTCTACAAGGGGATTATTAGTGAAGAGATTAAGTAAAATTGTATTTATTTTAATTATAGTTGTTGGTGTAGGAATTGTTAAATTATTTTTAGGAAAAATTATTTATAAGTCCTATTAGGGAGACTTATGCTACATATGATCCTACTAAAAAACTTATGTTCCCATAAGTCTTGTGGGAAGTTTGTTGACACATTTACCTTCAATATTAGTTGTTAATATCATAAATAATAGTAAAACCATATATAGGAAATTGAATATTACCATAGATCATATCTATATAAACGTAACGTAACATGACACCTACATAAACGTAACGTGACATCTGTACGTAACGTGACACCTACATAAACGTAACGTGACACCTATGATCTATGGCAACATTCAATTTCCTATATAGGAAGTTGAATGTTGTCATAGATCATATCTACATAAACGCAACGTAACGTGACACCTATATAAACGTAACGTGACATCCTATATAGGAAATTGAATATTGCCATAGATCATATCTACATAAACGTAACGTAACATGACACCTACATAAACGTAATGTGATACCTATGATCTATGGCAACATTCAATTTCCTATATAAGAAATTGAATGTTCTATGGAAATTGAATGTTGTCATAGATCATATTTATATGAAACGTAACGTGACACCAACATAAACCAGTATCATTTTCACATTCAATTTAAAAAAATAAAAACTCATTAAGTTTGCGAAACGTAACGTGACACGTTACGTTACGTTACGTTCATGTAGGTGTCACGTTACGTTTATGTAAGTGTCACGTTACGTATAGGTGTCACGTTACATTACATTTATGTAAGTGTCACGTCATGTTACATTTATGTAGGATCTGGTGGAATACATTCCTATCTAAATAGGACTTAAGACTATATAAGAAATTACACAGGATTTAGTCTAATATAAGTGTCTTAAAAAGGACTTATAAATAAATCTCCCTTATTTTTATATAAAATAATAAAACATATAAAAAATTAAATATTAATGTTCAAAAAAAATGGCCAACACGTAAAAAATTAAAAAAATAAAAAATTCCTAGACCGACGGACTACTTTTCTAATAGCACCTACACCTACACTTACACTTACACCTTCTCCATCACAATCTCCCTTCTAAAATCCAATCTAATCTCCTCTTTCATTTCAATCCCTTTCTCAAATCTATAAATAAACATAACATTAAATAGGTCCTATGTCTATCCCGATCACATTCCTCTCCCTCTATACTCCAAAACAAACAGGGCCAAAAGGGCATGTGCAATGCACGTGGACGCAGACACAGTTCAAACGTTCTGTGCACAGCCAAAGCAGGTGTCCATTAGTGGAGACCGCACCGCTATTCCATACGCCGTGGTCTCAGCAGAACATCTTAAATATCACACCATTTTCCTCACCTGCGCCTCCAATCCAAAAAAACATAAGGAAAAAAAAAAAATGTAAAAACAGAGAAACAAACACGGAGAGAGGGAGCGAGAAACAGCACTTTCGAGTCGTCGCCTTCGTAAACAGCTGTACGAAGACGAACTTACGAATCAGTTTTCACCCCCCAATCGACTCTCTCTCTGGTATGATTTGCCTCTCTCCTCTATCAACTCTTCGATTGCCTTGTTTTCATTCTGATCGAACACATTTTCGCTTCTCGATCTCCTTTTGCCCTTGCAGATTCGTCATTTCAGTGGTCTTCTCACCATTTTCAGCTCACCGATTTCTGCTATTCTCTAAATCTTTCATCTCTGTTTGGTAAAACCCTAGCTCTTGATTTTATTTTATTTTTTTGTACGAATCTTATTTTAAATAGAGGAAATTTGATTTTGATCTAATTTGCATCACTGATTCCCTTTTTTTTTTTCTTTTTTTTTTTTTCTTTTTTTGTGCACAAAATTATCAAAATGTTATGCGTTAGGTGAACTAGGTCACTCTTCACTGTATTGTAGGTTTCAGTTCTGGTTCAATTACATTGTAAAACCTTAATTACAAATGGCACGACGGGTGATTTGTTTGTTTAATTTGTACTATGTACATGTATTCACAAAGATACACACGCAGTACATAGATTGTGTTTGGTTTGCAATTGGATGATGAAGAGTATCAATGAATATGTAAGAATGCTTGAGATCAAAGTTTACTACATTTTGGCTGCAACACACAGGAAATTGAGCTTCCTTTTGGGAAGATACCCCACTTCAACATTTAAGTTTGCTGATCTTCCTCTCCAAAAGTAGCATTTACTTTGCAATTAAGTTTGAAATCCCTATGATGGAATCAAGTGTGAAAGAAATTTATGTCTTCCCATGATGTTAAGTGCTAACTTACTAGGTTACCTGGACTGGACTAAGTAGACATTGTCCTAATGCGAAATATTATGGTACTAAGACCTATTAAAAACTTTAACTGATGAAGTTTATTCATCTCCAAAAGGATTGGCGGAAAATATAGAATAAATGAGTAAACTAAACTAATAACTGATACAGGAGAGCAAGAATAAGTTTCTTCAAGGGTATGTTTGATTAGTAGGATTATAGCATAGAATTGAGATTGTTAGCCTATGAACTCACAATTCTATGTTTGATTACAAATGTTATTAATCGGATTACATGTACGGCAGACATTCAATCTGATGAAATTGGCGAATTTTAATATTGAGAGGGGTTGGAAATCATAATTTGAAGTATGAAAGAAATAAAATAAAATGAATACATAATAAATGGTTATCTCACTAATTTAATTGGATAATTAATCCTACACTAATTCATGGGATTAGTAATTCTTTCATTATTAATCTTGTTAATCAAGCAAGGCCAAAGAGTAGAGTGCTAAATGCTAAAGTATCTGCTTTGTTTCAACAAGGATAGTGGAAGTGGCTAATCTGCTGTAGTAAATCATTGAGAATATTCCCCAAATTCTGTTCTCAGTTGTGGAAAGGAAGTACGATGTAAAGTGGCTGCATAAAACTGTGAATTCACAATTAAATCTGCTTGGAATACTATCAGGTCTGTGAAAACAAAGGTTCCAAGGTTTAAAGTTTTTTGGTTCATACAGTGGTTAAGTGGTCAAGGGAGGTTATCTGCGAAGGATCAAATTGGAAGATGGGCTATTGTTGATGATCTTTGCTGGGTGATGTAACAGAGAGATGAGGTGAGCCACTATGGTCTATTCTTTGAATGTATGTTTTGCTAACAGGTTTGGAAATGTTGGTTAGGAATTAGATTATGAGGATCCGTCTAAAGATTCATGGAGAGTTTTACTGGGCTGTTCATTATAAAAATGGAAAGTCATTGGTCTCATTCAGTCTATAAATTATTTGATGGTCTATATTTCATGTTGAACTCCAGAATTTTCTCACACTCTTATTTTGAACTTGAGGCTGTTCTGGGTAGAATTGTTACTGATATTAGAAGTAGGTTGTGTTCTTGGAGGAATGTTGAAGATACAGAGATAAATAGGCATCTTTGTAGCCCATGGGAATTTCTACTAAGATCCTTAAGTCTTGATTGTTTGTAGTAGGTTATTGATTTTGATTGGTGAAATTTGATTGTCTCAAGGAAACAAAGAAAATTCTTGAGAAAGATGCCAGTAGCATAGTTGACAAAGTCTCTTGGGTGTCTAAGACTCTAACCAAAGTCCATACTCAAGTCTTCTTACGAGCTTAAAGGCATTCTTCACCTATTAATAATAAATGGGATGGGATTGGTAGTCCTTCAAGTTCCAGTGCCATTCAATCTAAATATTCTAATGAAAAATTTAGAAGCCTTAGTTCTTAATTTTCAATTTTTAATTTTAATTTTATATAACTGGTTTAAACTTTAAAGGTTTGGGTATGCGTTTGTTCATGTACTCATTTATTTGGTTGGGGTAAATGAGGAAAATTTGAGTTTGGGTTTGAGGTTTAATGACATGTTTATGTGGATGCAGCTAAAGCCAAGTGAACCATATTCACATAGTTCTAAACAGCAGTTAGAGATATCATCATTAATTTGTTCCAGCAACATTCATTATATTTTTTGTTTGCAATTTCATCAAATCATTACATTCCATGTGCATATGAACTTTAATGTACTTGGGAATTATCAGTTTCTGCTGAATACATACATACACTATCTATAATAGATGCTGTGCGATACCAAAACTTGACCTTTGTTAGACCTGGCAATTTTACAATATTGTATAAAATATATTCTTTTGGATTAATTTTTTTGTATGGTGATTATGAAACAGTAGCATGTACAGGTCTCCCTTTCTCTCTTTCTGCGTCAGAGGTGTTGGCATGATTGTTCTGTGTTGATACCTTGTATATTCTTGAACCCTAACTATTTTGACTGCTTAGGAATAAATTATTCAATCTTCACACCTTTATAGTGTATGTACTGTACTCATTTTTGGTTGATATCTGTGAACTAATTGTTTTCTCGTTGTTTCATTCTTGGTTAATTCATGTTTTTCCTACAACCTTCTGTTCTCTCCCCACTCTTTTCTCAAGGGAGAAAGAGATTGTGCAGGGGAGCTAATATGGACTTTTGTTGATTCTTTAATGCCTTGGTAAATTTTATATGTTAAATGTTCATACCATAAGCATGTTTAATTTTCTATGTTATTTTTGCTGCCCTTGGCTAATTTCTGTTCTAATTGCTTGCATTTTGTCAAATCTTAATTCTTAGAAACTATATAAAGATTGTGAATTTTTTTTGTATACTCTCTTCGTGGCAATAATTGAGGAGTGTGTCGGGATGGAATAAACGTGCAAATTTTTCCAGGGTTTACTTTCTGGGGAGAAAAAAAAAGCTTCCCCTGCGATTTAGTGGCAGGGTTTTAAAAGTTTCTGATTTCACTAGTTCCTAAAACTTCATGTCGCGTTTTCTTGAGATCAATTGGAATTACTTAAATGCACTTGCTTAATGTAGGTATTTGTGTTTTGTATGACATGCCCTGTCATTAGCTATGGGGGTTGACTTCACATCACAAGGCATATACCTCACTTATGGCCTCGTCTCAGGCCAATTTTGCCCTGGCATTTTGCTTAGCCTTGGCCCCTCGATTGGCCTCAGGCTCCTCCCCTAGCCTTGGGCACCGTGTAGCCTCGATACCTCGACTCAATTTACTTGATTGCCTTGTCTTACCAATGTTGAATGTACAGTAGTTGGATTCACTGGTTTTAAAAATTATCTTGATTGCCTTTCAAAAAAATTCATGCATCTCTAACAGATGTTTTAACAATTTGATTATTCATTGTTTTACTTTAAAATTCAAGTTTTGAAGTACCTTATTTTGTATTTTTTGGATTCATATGTCGTTTCTTGTTTACTGATTCACTGTATTTGGTTTGCACTGTTTGCAGAAACAGCCATATAAAGATGGATTTTTAGTGGTTACCCTTTTTACCTACTGATGGTATGATCCTGCACTTCTTGTTGCAAAACTGAGAACTTATTTCTAGCTTACATACATTATGCTTTAGGAGCAATGCTACATCTACTTAAATCTTTCTAAAAACATACATATCCAAACATCATTGGATGTTTAAATATCTTTGCTTTTTTTACAACCAATCACATTTGCCCTCTTGTATTTTTAGTAAGATTGTTAGTATGTGTAGAATTACTCTATGCTTTAGAAACCAATAACTGACAAATTTATTCTTTCAAATAGAAAACTAGGTTGCCATGTCAATCTCTAGCTAATTCTGACAATGGGTTCGACATATTAGTGACATCAACAAGAGAATGAAATCTGCTCTCAAAAAAATTTAAAAATAAAAAATAAAAAATGAAGAAAATGAAATCATAGGATAGTGACAAGCGCCCTATAGTTGGCATGGGCAATATTCATTGAGAAAGGCTGTCTAAAACTTCAGTTTTTTTTTTTCCCCCCTCTTCTTCGTGAGCTGTACATTATACATGATCAGGCACTTAGAATGATGGTATGGCTTCCACTTAACTGATTTCTGCTTTCATTGAAGGAACACAATTTGACGATAAAGACATACATGGCCATCATGGCCGAGAGGGATGCTGCTATTCGAGATAGGAATATGGCCCTAGACGAGAGGAGAAGAGCCATTGCTGAGCGAGACATGGCAATGTTACAGCGAGATGCGGCAATTGCAGAGCGGAACAGTGCCATAGATGAACGAGACAAGGTCCTTGCTGCCCTCCAATTCCGAGAGAGTTCCATGAATGAGAATAACATATCCCCCGATTCACCTGGAAATGGAGTTTTACGTGGTGGAGCAAAGCACCTTCACCACCACCAGCAAATGCATCATTCTGTAGCTCAGTTGGCTGAAACAGAATATGATCCAAGGAAAATTCCAACAAGCAATCCATACCAGAGTACCGAAGTTGCTTGTGAGACCACCACCAAGCCCAGGAAGGTAAAGCAAGCGAAGGAGACCAAAACAAAGAAGCCGTCAAAGTCTCCCAGAAAGGGTAAAAGAGGCCATGAAGGTTTAAGCCAAGCTGCCATGTCTACGTCAAACGGTTGGGAAAACGAGGACGACTTGGTTGGTGAAGATGAGGACCTAGATGGACGGCTTGTGATGTGGAAGGATAATTTGGGTTCAAACCAGGTCAACTTTGATGAGTCTACCATGCCAGTGCCTGTTTGCTCCTGCACCGGATTACCCCAGCCTTGCTACAAGTGGGGAAGCGGTGGATGGCAGTCGGCTTGCTGCACGACCACCATGTCGATGTATCCTTTGCCTCAGATGTCCAACAAACGCCATGCGCGAATTGGGGGCAGAAAGATGAGTGGGAGTGCCTTCACTAAACTGCTTAACCGACTTGCAGCCGAGGGTCATGATCTGTTCACTCCACTTGATCTCAAGGATCACTGGGCCAAGCATGGTACAAATCGCTACAACACCGTAAAATAGCTTGCGTACTACTGGGATATCGTGAAAAATAAGAAACTGAATTATGTCAGAAAAAAATAGGGGTATCTGTACTCTCTCTGTCTCGCTCTCTCTCTCTCAGTGGATGTGGACAGCAGCAAAACCTTTATAGGATTATACTTTGCACAGATTTAGAAGCTGCATGATATTCTGCTTTACTAGTGTTTCTTTTCCCTTGTCTTCCTTTCTGTATTGCAAAACCTCTCTCTTCTCTCTCTCCATCTTTGGATATGGTGGTTGAAGAAAAATAGGGATCTAGATTGAATGGAAAGAAAATTGCTTTTGATTTTGGCAGTGTCATGGAGAAAGCACAGAATGAGTTGTGCTCATTGCTTAAGATTGTTCTTTTTTTGTTTTTGTTGAGAAAAGCTTAAGATCTGTTCTTGAAAAAGATCTGCTTCAGCCCAATGATTTATATATATGGATATATAAAATCATTTAATTTCTTATCAAGCTATCACTTAACTGAGAAGGCAGATCATGATTTGGAAGAAAGACAAGACTCACAATTGTAGCCGGTAGTTCTTGTTACATGAGAAATGCTTAGTATTCCAACTATTTTACACGGTATTATACTCTCTTCCATGTGGGATCCAATCTATACAATATTAGGATTTCTTGACATTATTGTCATTATATTCCACTAATTTGCAATTAACTTCTTCATTGGGTCAATTACACTTTGTCCCTTTTATTCGCACATTTTCTTACTTCAGCCTTCTATGTTCCAATTTTTTCTCAATTTATTTTTTATATTAATTAATTTCTTTTTATATTAGACAAAAAAAATCAAGTTATATTACTATATTAGAGTCTAAATGTGTTAAATATGTGAATCATACAATAAAATATTTTAATGCCACGTAACGTATCATTTTTTGTCTAATTCGAATCTTAGCATGTAGAGTTAATTGAAAACAAAACTAATACATGAAAGGTCAATAAAAATGACCAAAAATTAAAAAATAAAAATAACATAGAATAAATAAAAAAACACGGTATAATTTATTATTTTTTTTATTTTTAATACTCCAACCTCTCAGATCGGAGAATATATTTTTTTTTTTTCTTTGAAAACCTCAGATGGGAGAGTTGTGATGATGTAATTGGAGTGAAAGCTTTTTGGTTGGCTTTATGTTTCAAAATTACCATTTGACAAAAGTTTATATTTAATTACTCTTCATATAAAATCATAACCTCAATTACATTGAATTGGAACCAATATTTGACGTGATAAAATAATGGTTTACATAATGAGTGCCACATCACATCATGTGCAACCTCAGCATCATATACAGAAAAAATTCTCTACCAGTTTGTATAGAATTTGAGCAAAACATCATCATTAATCATCAACTATATTTCACTGTAAACTATCCATTGACGGGGTGGTTTGTAGGAACCACTACACTACTGACGATACATTTTGATGCAGGAATGCACAATACATTCATGATAGAATTAACCTTTGCCTGACTGTCTATTGAAGAGACTCATCAAAGATTCAGAACAGCACAACACAGTTTATGCAAGTTAATTTGTGGCTCAAACTGAGAGTTAATGCCCTAAATCAAAATTAGGTATGTCACAACTTGTACAAAATACAGGACATAATACAATCATGATAAATATTCAATCCCAGAAAATCACAATGAACAATGAAAGGATACTGAACAAACTCTGTGTCCAAGTAAAACCTGTCAATTATGCTGCAGGCGCATATAGCATATCTGTCCCAACATATCAGAAATATGTAACCAAACTCCCATTAATTTTGATTGATATTCTTCAATTCTGCCAAACAATGTAAAATTTTTGATTCTATGTGTACATTCATACAATATCCAATCACCCATTATTACAAGTATACATTCATACAGTATCCAATCACCTCATTATTACAACTTCGATTGGAATTCAGTACTCGAAAAAAGGAAAAAAGAAAATAGAAGGCAAGGCAAAACGAACTGGTACAGTAAAAATTATAAAAGGAGCAAATGGAAAATGTTAATAGAAGAAGCTGTTCAAAGGAATCAAACAAAATGCAAGGGCAAGAAAAAACACCTTTATCTAATCAAGCACAGCACCAAATGGCAGTGTCAGTGTTCCCCTAATAAAATCAACAATCCTATCCATCTATAACTAATTTGATCCCTTATTAAAAAAAGTGCCAAAAACATCTAAACCATCAGGATTTATACATGATTACCTTATAGAATTAACCTCAAATGTTTGCGGACACTCCTAAATATCAAAACAATGCATATAAATGATCAGCCAACAAGACAAAAGTAACAAGAGCATTTAAGTGAATTTAACCAGTGCAATCTCCCAGCTATTACCACAATTTTTTTTGATCAGCCAGCTATCACCACAATTTAAACAAACAATGTAAATATTATTCGTACTTCTAACAAAAATAGAAAAATATCTCAACGAGCTATGTCCTCGTAATGCAAGGTATCATCAGCATGCTTGCACCTTTTCCCAAGGAACTTCATCAACCTGTCCTACAAATCTTTTTATGTATTAAACTTCCACATATTGCCCATTTGAGTTCACTAAGCTCAGAGGCAAATAGCAACCACTAAACAGATTCTGTAGAATTCCAAATGTCATGATGTAAGGTAATGCAGTTTTCAAGCTCTATTCCAAGCAGAGGAACAGAACTCCGGCAAATCTAATGTAAACTATTGCCCCTTTAAAGAAGGCTCTTTCTGAAAGACTGCGCTCACAGATGAACTACTTAAAAGATCATATTTTTCCATTATGAGTTTTAATATCCCATAAATAAATTCATCTTTGATTTTTTATTTTTTTTTTATTTGAAAAATTGAACCGAGGCTTCCCCTATATTTTTCATAACAATTGCATCTAGAAATGTTTGATTCTCTATTCGCAAACAATCTTGTTAATATTGCCTCGAAATAGACATACAAAATCATATATATCCGTTTCACTAAGATTAATTATGACATAATATACTCAGACCGATTGTCAACCCAATACCCATTAAACCCCCACACTACAAACCAAAATATCACCACACTCTTGTTAATATCGCCTCAAAATAGACATACAAAATCGTACACAGATAATTTCCTCTAAGACCAGCTATCAACCCGATAGGCATTAAACCTCACTACAAACCAAAATAGCACCTCAGGGTTAAAATCTCAACTGACATAAAAAATAGATAATGTGTCATTTGAGGCATTCAAATGGAAGTAAAATTTTGAGTAATTATAGGAGGCAGTAAACTCTCCCATCCTAGGAAGCACGGATGCAGGTGCGGGTACAGGTACGAGTACGGTATGGGTACGAGTGCGGGTACGCCGATACGGAAAAACCCCAAAAAAGTATGATACGGGTACGGCTGCGGTACGCCGATATTTTTTTTATTTTTTTTTTATAATTATGGTTAAAGGATCCAACCTACAAATTAAAATTAAATATCAAAATATATATTTCAGTGACAAGTATGACAAGAACAAGGACACTACAACACCTTTCAATCTGATTCCCATATTGACCTACAAAGTATCTCTCAATTTTAGTTCATGAAGGACAATGAAACAATAACCAATCATATCCACCCACAACATCAAGCATTGCAAGGAAATTAACCAATGTGGAAACAGACAGATAACTTAACTCAAAACCAATGGTTATGCATCACAAATTAATGCTCTGTTTTTCAGTTACAAAACCCCCATCCCTCCCCCTCAAAATAAACTGCTACGAAAGAAAATTTAAGGTGTCAAGGGATTTTAATTTGTCATCAAGCTTTACAACCAATATCATATTGCATATATATATGACATATATCAGAAAAAAATAAAAAAAAAATAAGGACAGATCTTAGTTCAACAAATCTAGACAGATTTTAGTTCAAAAATCTGGACATATATCAGAAAAAAATAAATAAATAAATAAATAAATAAGGACAGATCTTAGTTCAACAAATCTGGACAGATTTTAGTTCAAAAATCTGGACATATATCAGGAAAAAAATAAATAAATAAATAAGATCTTAGTTCAACGAATCTGGACATATATCAGAAGAAAAAAAAAATAGAGATCAAGAAAAATGAAGAAGAAGATGAAGGATCAAAGAAGAGAAAACCAAAGAGAAGAGAAGAATCGATCGTTTGCAGCTAAGAAACAGCACAAAAATCCGGAAAAAAAAAAATGAAAGAAAGAGAATAAAGAATCGAAGAAAACGGGAAAGAATCGAAGATGAACTTACCTCTTCAATCGCACCTTCGAAGGAGAGAATCCATCAGCAGCACCTTCGATTAAACCTTTCAATCGCACCTTCGAAGTGTTCTTCAGACTCTCTTGGGAGTATTTTTGGAAGGAGATGATCGAATAGACATGGAACCCTAGCACCTTCGAAGTTCTTCAGTCTTGGAGTATTTCGGAATGAGATATGGAAGGAGCTGAGATGATCGAATGATAGAGAGAATAAAGAACCCTAATTTTATTTGGTTTCATGTTTTATTTATTACAAAAGAACCCCAGATTTTTATAATTCTTTAAAATAAACACAAAAAATTGCTCCGGTACCCTTTAATTTATAAAAAATCTCATTTTTTACCCCGGAGTACCCAAAACCGTACCCATGGCGTACCCATCAGTATACTGACCGCATAAAACGTACCCGGTGCGTTTTTGGCGTACCCGGTACGCGTACCCGGTACTTGTACGGCAACATTTTTGGAGTACCCGTGCTTCATAGCTCCCATCCCACTGAGCCAAGGTTACATATCCTATGGCTAGTAGCTACTACAAGAGGCTGGTGAATACTAGAAAGCAATGGAATGTGATTTACCCAATGGCAGCTCAGATTTGTCTCCACTGAAAGAATCATTTGACTCCATATGAACCTAGGCAAAATACTCCATTCAATAGGTAAAGAAAAGCACACATAGCCCCTAAAACCATCGTCTGAACTGAATTTAATTACAGCATCAAACCATAAGTATCTTCCTAAAAATGTAAATTTCGAGTATGAATACTAAGAAACTAAACCAGTGACCCAATTGATCGCTGACACCTTCAGATATGCATAAAAAACCTTGCTATCCTTGGCACAACACAATCCTTTATATTATACATACTAAATAAATCAGACACCACCTTCCAGAGGATGGGAATAACAGGTACAACAGCAGGACTGTCCAGCATAAAGATGCATTCCATCCAAGACGTAACCCAAGTCAAACAGCTCCCGAGCTATAACTCATTGCATGGGAATATAATATGGATCGTGTCAACTTTGTATGCCCCTCAAAATTACTCAAGTGATCTTAATATTTGATCTTAAAAGATCACATCCCCATCTAAATTTGATTACATGAAAGTCAGACTCAAACACAATGGATCCAAACGAAATAGTATAATTTCTCCTGAGCTACATTTAATTTTATTTATTTGCACTACAGGTCAGAATCAACATCCAACATGCCTCAAAAAACACAAAATGACCATGAAAAGTTACCATAGAAAGTCAACTCTCCTATACGTGATAAGACTTTCGATTATATCTTCAAGTTGGGAATTTCTCACTCCTAAGTGGCATAAATGCAAGTTGAAATCTTATATTCCTCTCCACATAAAACAATAACTACAATCTCCAAAAAGCCACCATTTGCATACTGAAAGTCATTACTACTGAATCCACATCAATGAAAGGAAAAACCTAGACCTGAAATTCTGCCTGCTAGAAAACAAATAGTCACCCAATTTGTTTCCTTTAAGCTTCAAGATAAAAGGATGAACATGTGTACTAAATACCACACAGATCATGAACACATAATGCAATCTCTGCAGCCCATCTCAACAGCTCATGTCTACTGTCCTCAAGATGATCCTATCTAGGGCAAAAGAGCTGATGCCTTTGTAATACCCCAATGTACAAAATGATATTGATATCGATATAAAAGATCCTTCCTGTTGGTATCACCTAAACTAGACACTTTGGAAACTCATTATGTTTGAAAATTTGACAAAGAGAACAGACTACGAAAAGAGAGGTGGAGAGGAAGACATGAGTGGGAAGACTTTATAAGAAAAACTGAAAAATAGAAAGAGATAAGGAAAGGAAGATAGAGACTAATTTCAGCTTTCCTTTCAAGCGAAAGTCCACAATCCTCCACCAAGCCACATCCATCCCACCTCAGGTACCTGCAAGAGCCCTTGACATGTTAATACAGCAATATTGCAGCCAGAAGTAAAATTAGAAAGGTAAGACATTGGAATTACCTAAGCCTCTCAAATCTAGTAGTAATAGCCACCTCCATATGGGCGACCACTCCCGTAAAAAGATGAATATGGGCCTTCGCCATACTGTAACATGACAGAACATGAGAAATCATGAGTATGCTAAAATGCAAGCCATGAATCAATAGAAAATTAGCCACAAGTACTCACATCAGAGCCATAATAATCATGCGAGTAGAGACTGCTTCCAGCACCATACGAATCTAGAACAAAAAGGGATATCAGCCATCTGACAAAAATACAAGCCATACAAACAAGCAGGGCAAAAGCAACATTGCACACAATCCACACCTTGATAGCGAGGCGTACGAAATGGAACAGCAGGATCAGAGTAATCCAATCTAGGACGGAGTCTGCTAGGCTCCATGTAATCACGATCCTGGTCCTTATGGCCAAAAGCATACATACAAACAATAAGGTACACTGTGTGAAGCTGAAAGAAATCTCAAAACAGAACTACTTTCACAAAACTAAAATGAATTCCAGCTTACTTACTGTCATAAAGAATGGCCGCTTCATCCCATGTGCACTGTCATCATAAAAGTAAGGGTCATCAAAATGCCTTCCAACGAATGGTCTGTTAAATCCTTCTTCAGGGGTAAACGGTTGCCTCCTTGGTGGAATATGCCTCCCACGGCCTCTATCAGGTGCATCATGCCTGACCCTATCAAGGTTAGGTCTTGCTGAAACAGAGCCTCCACTAGATGCTTCATGAGCACCCCCAAATGAATCTCTCCATCCACCTGCTCATGTAAGATAACAATTAAGGGATTGATAACTGCATCCATCTATATTATAAAGACTAGCAGAAACCTTTCATTCATTGGAATGGGAATTGAATATGTTGAAGAACTAGATGACTAATTTAGATATTACATTTCAGATCTCTTTGTCAAAAATTTTCTTGCCTCGAAGTGTTTCTGCCAATTGAGTTTTTTTTTTTTTTTTTAGACTAAGAACACAAGAAAAATGTTTTAATAGAAAATTATGTAATCATGTGAATGCAATGAAGAACAAAATTGTAAATTTTATAACCTTTCTGCCAAGTACGAATTATGAGCGCCGTCTTTCTTCCTTTTTCATAACCTTATATCGAGTACAAATTACAAGTGGCCTCATCACTATATGACTAAAAGGGTCTTAATCTATGTCACCCCTCTCCTTCAAGTCTTTAAAATGTTAAAATTACTTATTAACAAGAAAGGAGAGGAAAATTCTACGACCCCCCCACCCCCCCCAAACACCCCACACCCCCCACACACAAGAAAAGGATAATGCTGATGCACATGGGGCCTCAAGGGCTGCTATGATGTAAAAGAGATTCTTGGTTTATGGTTTTTAATAGAAGCATATGTATGAATGTGAAAAAAACAGCCGCACAAAGGCATGGTTGTCCGTTTATCCATTCGTTAGCAAAAAGAATGAATTTAAACATCAGAAACTCAGTAGATTCATAAAATAACCTCGCCCGAACATTTCTCTTCGCTGGAAAGGAGGATACTGGATATCAAGATCATGTTCACGGTTAAAACCCATTCTCCAAGTATGACCACGTCCACGTTGATAGAAACCCCTGCCGTGTTGAAAGTTTGGCCGGTTGAATGCATGACCACCCCGCCCAAAGCCCCTTCCTGTAAACAACAAAGATTGCATTTTATAAAAATAACCTAAAAAAGATACTGAAGCATCAGTTGTCCAAATTTTAGAGTTACCAAATCTTGAAAAGCTTCCAGTACCACCATGGCCAATTCTAAACCCTCCACACATTCCACCCTTGATAGCCTGACTTTTTGGCAAAGGATTCGAAAGTCTTGCTTTCACTTTAGTCTAACAAATAAAAGAGAACAATATCACTAACTCTGTTAATACCACATTAAACACTCTGCAATAGCATCAGGCCAATATTATTAGCATGCATGTGTATGTAGTGGTAAAGCTGTGCATGTCAACGAGGTTAATGATCTAAATCAATAAAAAGGTCAAAAAGGGTAGTTAGCACCATGAATGACTACAATCTAGCTGTCCATGGCAAAATATGCACACAATTCTCAAAGATTTGTGTGCAGTGTCCACAAAATCAATCCATCTGTAACAGGATCACAAAATGTTTGCAAGGCAACTCCTAAACCCTACCCATGCACATCAAAAAGTGTTTTTATAACTACTGGACTAAAAGAATACCTTCAAGTTCCCATCACCAAAGTCTGTGTTATTTATGCCCTCAACACAAGCAACGGCAGCCTCATGAGTAGTAAAATCAACAAATCCATAATCCTTCCTCTTGGCAGTTGGCAAGTTACGGGCCAGCATAATACGTACAATCTCTCCATAGCCTTTAAATTGCTCCCTAACTCGGTCCTCATCCCACTGGGGAGGAAGCCCATCAACAAATACTGACTTAACCTGGGCCATTACCTCTGGATCTGGTTCACGTAAAGGTTCAGCAAAAGCCACTTTGGCAGTCCTCTCAGAATGGCCAAAAACAGCATCCGGCTTTTGGAGCCTCTTATATGCAAGCATGGCATCAGCATGACAAGAGAACTCAATAAATGCAAAGCCACGACTCAACCCTTCATGCCTGACATCTGAGACAAGAGTAATGTTCTCAATACCTTCAATTCCATAGTCTTTCAGTTTTTGTTTGATCTGCCAAGTTGCCAACCCATGTCAAATTAATAATGAGCAAGCAATCTTGCTTAGAATACATCTACTATGTTAAGTAAATCTTACAGCTTCCTTTGTCCACGTATTGCAAATATTGCCCAAGAACAATGTGTCATTGTCCTCATTTGGTGCAGTCCCACATCGCTTCCCACGTATCTATGAACAACAAAAAATTAGAACACACTAAAATTGGAAAAAGAAACAACAAGAACTAAGAGAAAATTCATACAAGAGGGTTTTTCATTTCTGATAAAGCTCGACTTGCTTGCTCCTTGGTTGCAAACTTCACAAATGCATAACCCTTATTTTTGTTAGTTGAAGGATCCTTATTCAATCTAACTTCAACTACCTCACCAATGTTCTCAAAAGCCTTTTTCACATCCTCTTCCACTGCATCACGATCCAACCCACCAACAAATATCTCCACCTCCTTCCTAATCTTGCGCTCTTTTGCCACAGCAGTAAATTCCATGCATTCCTCTTCCAACGCCTCTTCTTCTTCGCCATGCTCCTCAATATTTTCCTCTGCAAGCTCTTCCTCACCAAATTCTTCGAGAACTTCTTGGTCCCTGCACTCCTCCATCCTCTCCTCACCCTGGTGCGCATCCCCAGGTTCAGCATCTTGTCCTTTCAATTCCTTGTTGGTATCTTCCTCCATGCTGACAAGCTCATTATTGGGTCCCATTTTATCCTCAACAATTCTCATTTCCTCCTTTTTTTCCTTCACCTCGACTTCCGCCCTTGCTATACCAGGTTCTCGACTCTCTGAAGACTCTGCAACATCTACAGCAACAGGATCTTCCTGCGTTGTAGATTTTCCAACATTTGGAACCAGAGGTTGTTCCACATCAACAGCCTTTTCTTCCTCCTTTGTGGGTTCTTCAACATTCATAACACTCTGATCCTCCTCCGTTTTGGTTTCTTCAACATTTTCAACAGCAGGTTCTTCCTTCTTGGCAGATTCTTCAACATTTGAAACAGAGGATTCTTCTTTCTTCTCATAATCTACATCCTTAGCATCCCCAACCTGTTCCTTCTCAGAGGATTCTTTACCCTTCAACTTTTCAGTTCCCTCCGACTTAGGTGTCTGCCTAGTAACAGCTTTGGCTGAAGTGGGAGTTTTGGTTCTAACCAGTACTTTCCTAACCACAGTTCTTGTTTTTTTAACTCTTGTAGCTACTTTTGTTTCTGGTGTCACCTCCACAGCATCAGCTGATGCTTTTTCTTGTTCAACTAAACATCAAATAAGACCAGTTAAAACCACACTCATAGAGTTACATACACATACACATGCTCTATGTATAAATATGTAAAACAGCCTAATTCAGAATCAAAAACAAGGAAAAGTAAATGCAATCATACATGAATTACTTATTAGTATTGCTAAAAACACAAATTCAATTATAAATAAATAAAAATCACTTCACGGCGATATTAGCATAAACACAAATAATTGAGAAACGATAAGGCTAAGCAAAGAGTCGAACTTTACCGGGTTGTTCGGGCACCGAATCAGCGGCGGAGATGGGCGTAGTATCTTCGGTCTTCGCTAGCTTCGCTTTAGAGGCGGAGGCGGCTTTGGTGTCGGTGGTTTTGGGCGTAGACGATTCTGTCGCGGGCTCGGGTGGCGGATTCGGAGGGGTTTTGACGGTGGATTTTCTGGACGGTGGCGTCTTCTTCGCGGCGGCCGATTTGGCCGGTGGAGTCTTCTTCGCGGAGGCCGGTTTGGCTGGAGGAGTCTTCTTCGAGGCAGCCGATTTCGCCGGTGTATTCTTCATGATCGATGCGTCAAACGAATAAATCCTAAAATCAACAAAACGTCCGATCCGATCACTCTGAGAAGATGAAGTATGAAACCCTAACAACCGACGACAACGAGAGACAGAGAGAGGTGGTTTGTGTTGTGGCACTTTGTTCCGAGTATTTTTAGTTGGGATGCGTAATATAATAAGTATATATTTTTTTTGTCTTTTCAATTAAAATATAGGTCAAAAATATATATGTTTGAAATAATTTTTTGAATTTTTATGAAAAATTGGGTGATAGAATATTGTAAATGCACAGAATGCTGACCAAATTGTTGATTTTTGAGGTGTGCATGATTTTTTTTTTTTTTTTAATGGGAATTCATGGCTTGGGATGTGTCATATCTTTTTACTAGTGTATGCCCGTGTCTAAAGGCACGATGTAACTAATATTGAGATTAAAATGTAGTTGTAATTTGTATGTATTATGTTAAAATTTGTAGAGTCTGTAGCACCTGATAAAAGTTCAAGTCAGTACTCCTACCGTTAGTTTGTGACTAACACTTTATATATTAGTGAGTGTCATAGTATCCCGAATCACAAATATCTGATTGAAACAATATTATACACATAAATAAATACCATAACCTCGCAAATAGTAGTCTTTATAAATTGTTTACATATTAAAATACGGAAATCAAATATTTTGAAATAATTTTCCAATCAATATATGGAAAGCATTGAAAAACTAAATGCATCATATCATGAAGAAGAAATCAACTCTATGCCATAACATCCCAACAATATAGTAATATATTTTTCATAAGACCACTTATGAAAAACTGCTTAAATGGTAAAAAAAAAAATTCATGCAACTCATATGGTTTGTCAAATTAATGTGAAAATCATCAATTATATCAACTATAGAATAGAAATTGTTGCTTTACAAAATAGTCAAATTAAAACGATTTTAAAGTCATCTAATAGCCATCAAGTATTGCTAGTATCAAAACTTGAAAGAAAATATATAGTAAGAAGAGTAAATTAAATAAGAAAAATTAGGCCTGGTTTGACATGTTTTGAAAAAGACAAAAAGTCAAAAAATTATTTAAAAAGCTAAAAAGTTATCACTATTCACAAAAAAAAAAAATTTACACATAGAAAAATACAACTCAACTTTTTGCTGAAGTGATGGGCTATCTGCGTGATTGGTTTGCTGTACTGGTCTAGAAATGATTGCTTCCTCCGCGGGCAACCATTTAGACTGTGTTGTTCGGCCCGTGGGGGCCACCACAGGTCACATTTTAATAATCTGAACCGTTCTATATATAGAACTCGTTGAGTACTATATGCATGATTTGTATAAAAAAAAAGCATGGTGTTATAGTAAATTGGTGAAAAAAAACTAATCCGATCAATGTGATTTCGAAATCCGATCAATGGGGTTTTTTATAAGCATATAATACTCAACGAGTTCTACATATTGAACGGTTCAGATTATCAAAATGGGACTCATGATGGACCCCACGGGCCGAACAGCACAGTCCAAATGATTGTCCACGAAGGAGGCAATCATTTCCTTATCTCCTACACTCTGCCCAGAAAAAGGTGTCATACAGCTTATTACACTTATTTCTCCTATACATTTATTTATACAATTTTTTATTACACATTTTTTCATAAAAGACAAAAAGTTAACCCAAACATCCATCTTTTTTTCCTCAACTTTTTAGTCCAAAAAGACAAAAAGTGCACTTATTTAGGACACCCCAAACAACCCTTTAAAAATATTTAAAAACTCACAAAATATTTAAAAACTCACTGATTTGTAATTTTCTCCATGAAATAAAAAGATGAGTAAAGAGAGCCCATATTATAGTTTAATGTAAATTTCCATCATCCTATGAAAATAAAAGAGAACATGATTTTATTAGAAGAAAATGAGAGGGGGAAAAGTGTATACAAAAAGGAAAAAAAAAAAAAGAAAAAAAAAAAGACAACTGACATGTCCAAAGTAGTGACAACTTATATGTCCGAAGTAATAAATCAACTTACATGTCCAAAGTAATAACTCAATTATAACAAACTGATTCAAAATAAAAGATCAAGTCAACACTCTTACCATTAGTTTGTGGTTAACACCTGATACATTGGTGAGTGTTACAGTACCTCGAACTACAAATATCTGATTGAAATAACATAAAACAGACAACATGGATTAGCCCAAATGCAAAGTATAACCTGACAAATAGTAGTCTATAGAAATTGTTTACATATGAAGATACGAAAATTAAATCTCAAAGAATAATTTTCCAATCAATCTGAAGAAAGTAGTGACACCTCAACAAAAAATAGACAATCTATATAATAAAACACACGAATCGTCACCCTAAAATAGTGAATTTTGCAGTCAATTGTAAATTGAAAAACTAAATGCATAGCATCCCAATAATGTAGCAGTAAAACCGCTTCTGAAAAACTGCTTAAACGGTGAAATTTAATTTTGTAAAAAAAATAATTCCTACAACTAATCTAGTGCGTCAAATTAATGTGAAAATCATCAATTACATCAACTATAGACAACTTTAGAATAGAAATTGTTTCTTTAAGAAATAGCCAAATTAAAAAGATTTAAAGTCATCCAATAGCCATCAACTGATCTTAACATATTTTCCTCCTCTAATCTTAACATAGTCCCGGTCCCGCTCCCTTGATCTTAGCATATTCCCCTCCTCTAGTTTTACTACCTTCTTCGAAGCACTTGAAAAAAAATGAGCACGCATGTTTTCCCTTGCCAACTGAACCATATTTTTTAAATAATCAACTCCCAAGTAGAAAGAACAATAGGACAATAAAGGCAATATACTATGGTTATGTTGTGTTTTATTTTCATTGATAAAATAAAAGAGAGACATCCTAATAAAACATTAATTTCCAGTTCATGTTAAAGCAAATCCATTTAACCAAGTCAACAATATCCAAGACACATGTCAAAGCATAGAGTTGTAATTGAATATACCAATCAAGTAAAAAACACATGACTTTTAGGTGTAATTAAAACATGATCTCTTTCATAAACACTGCGAGTAAACCCAAACAAATTTGTCCCAAAAAACCAAAAACAAAAACCAAAAAGTAAACTAACCAAAAACAGAGCTCCCCTGTTAAACTTAAAAAAAAATAATAATAAATAAATAAATAAAATAAAATAAAAAAAATTGGAAGTAATAAATAGACCAAGCAACCATATGACATATTGCAGTGCACCCTAAACAAATATTATGCAATAGGAAATAACAATATTAAATCTTAGAAATGACAATATTAAATCTTAAAAAATTTCATGAACTAAAAAAAAACCTTACACAATTTCATTCCCAATGGAAGCCAATTACTCTATTAAATAATCTAGATACCTTTAATGGGTTAACATGGTGTAATGAAATGTTACAAACAAATATTGCAATAAAAAAAAAACAGTTTAAATAAATTAATAGGTACCAAAAATATATTGCTCAAATCCGCCCTAACACAATCTATAAATTGTGCATTTATAAGTACAAAAGGAAAACAAAATGTATGGAGTTTCAAAAGCAGAATAATATCAAACAGTACTAATTTTTCAAAAGGAGCATGAGAAACAGCTGACCTTAGATTCATTTCATTAGTACAAAGAAGCATGAATCATGTTCTAGGAAAGAAACATGTTATAGATGAGAAATCAAATACACCTAAAAACACCCATACAGAGATGTCCCAATTTAATGTGTACATCTTTAGACAAAAATAAAGCCATTAAATTAACTGGAGGCAAAAAAATAAAATATGATTTGCCACTACATAATCCAAACAAACATTATATTAAATACACTTAAACCAAACTTAGCTCTACTAGAAATGCAAAAATATGGGGAATAAAATGCTTCACAAAAATATTTGAAATGCAACAAAGTCTACATCGGTGGAAAACTTTACAAAAAGTGGGTCATAGCTATCGTCTGCTTTACAAAATGTGTATACTTTACAAAAATGTGTTTGATAATGTCTTCAAATTTATTCTTTCCCACAATTCTTACGAACACCTCATCAATTTCCGAAAGGTCTTCATAACAAAACTTAAGGGTAAACAATTTTTGTAGTGGAATCTGGCTCATCATTGGGAAGGAGGATACTTATACGATCGAAAGATATACATCTAGATAATGTTGCGTATAGTTGCCCATGACTAAAAATAGGTGTACGCAAATCAACCCCAACAAATTTCACAGATTGTCCTTGAGATTTATTAATGGTCAAGGCGTATGCCAATCGAACTGGAAATTGACGTCTTGTCATTCAGAAAGGCATTTTTACAGAAGACGGAGTCAATGATATCCTTGGTATAAATGCCAAATTGCCAAACTTCTCTCCAGTTAAAATTCGAGCTTCAATTATGCGAGTGTCGCACCTTGATACCATCAATCTTGTGCCATTACACAGTCCATCTTTCAGTGTAATGTTTCTTAATAACATTATAGGACAACTCACTTTCAACTCTACCTTAAAAAGTAGTAGCCCAGGAGGATCCAATGAATTTAAAAACTCATTAGGATATCTGTTTGTAATGGAATGATCAATTTCATCATCTTCAGCCATCTTATCTGCAGCAAGATACGTATATGTATTCCCTGGAAAAATATTCAACGCAGCAATATTGATAGCACTGACATCATCATT
Source organism: Camellia granthamiana (assembly GCA_036172215.1). NCBI lineage: Eukaryota > Viridiplantae > Streptophyta > Magnoliopsida > Ericales > Theaceae > Camellia > Camellia granthamiana. Next base: position 45,664,308 of record CM069903.1, on the reverse strand, counting down.
TCGTGCAGAAAGAATTGTACGTTCAGTTAAGAATGATGGGGTTGATGTATCTACCACATCTAATTGTGGATAAACTGTTGAGAGTAATTCCTTTAGATCCTCGCATTTGTGTATTGTTGATGAAATTTTAATGATTTCTTGTAGATTGGTTCCAACCTAATAAATAAAATTAAATAAATTTTAAAAAATGGTATAATCAAAGTATTCTCAATTTGAAGCACCATTTGATAAGGAAAAAGTTCGAATGAGTATTACATCCGTCAAGAGTTTTGCAAAAATAGCATTTCCAAGGTTTGCATGATTCAAGCGCATATTCAAATCTAAAGATAAAACATGTAGATCATTCCACAAAACAGAGTGTCTTAATGATGCATTCGCAATTTGTTCACGAACTCCTTTGGTTGTAACTAGTAAGATTTGTCGAAAGTCTCCACCAAGAACAACAGTGATACCCCCAAATGGCTTTTCACAATCACAAATATCTTGAAGTGTGCAATCAACCGTCTCAACACAATGTCTATGTTGCATAGAAACTTCATCCCAAATTATGAGTTTTGTTTCTCTAAACAATTCAGCCTGTAATGATTGCTTGCTAAACCCACAAACTGAATTTTTCAAGACATCCAATGGAATGGAAAATGTTGAATGTGCAGTGCGACCTCCTACTATATGCAACGATGCAATTCCAGATGAAGCCACGGTAACAACAATATGGCCAAGGCTACGACATTTTAATGCAATCATATTGTAGTTTTCCCCGTTCCGACACCACCATTCAAAAAGAAAATAGTCTCTTTACTTTCAAAGACTAAAGAAGTGATTGCGTTATAAGCAGATTGTTGTCCATTATTGAGGCGATCAATAGTAATTTGCACATCTGCATGTTGTGCCTCATTCTGTAGTTGTTGATGTTCGAATATCAATCGGTTACCAACTGTTGCACTCCAATTCGCTGTAGGTTGTGGCATGGGCAGGAAGTCAATTAAACTTTTTCCTAATTCTTGAAGCATTTGATTCAAAAGATACAAACCATAATCTTCAATTTGAGCCTCAGTTGGGTTAGAAATAGCAAACAATGTACGAATCATCACAGATATGCATTGAAAATTGATTCCATAACGCATGTGGTTGTAGTGGAAAACATTGGGTCAGAATAATACAAAACAATCTCCTCAATTGATATCTGGTTTTCATAACTGCAGCCTCTTTCAGGCACTGTATCCATTCTTCATCATCTTCTAAGAGTCCTCTTGCAACACATGCTGATTTAAACGTCTCATGCAAAACATTGTTAACTGTACCTAAACATTGAAATGATCTTGGCCCTTTAACAACAGTTAACAACAAACGCAGATAAAATCTTTCACTACAGTTAGGGCTAGCAAAGTACATTCTACTAATTGCATATCCATATTCTCTTGGTTTCCATCTATGTTCTGACTTGAGCCAAACAAAATGTTGCGAAAATTCTTGGTAAGTGAATTGGTATGCATTTTCATTAGAAGCACAACAATAAAAAAAACTAGTAAGAGTCAATTTTTGTTGCACAGATCTAGAAAGAATCATTTCCAATGAGTCATTAGGATTGAAAAGAACACGATGCATTCCAGGTGTATGAAGTGCCAAGTGAACAACTATTGGCATCTCTGCATGCAAATGATGACCAAATATTCGCCAAGCAGCTTTTGGTGGTCTAATATACATCACATCAAGATATTGTTGGATCTCATTAATCAATCCCAAAACTATTGTTGTGCGATCATAACCCTTGTAAATGTACTTATGTATATACTTAACACATCTCACTCCAGTACAAACTTCTACATTTATATGACAGTTGAACAATTTAGAAAGGTATTGTATGGTACCACATCCCTGTTATCAACTTCCTGTCCTCTCACAGTATATACTTGACTACTATTGCGACGACGATAGATTGGATATCCATCTTGGTCCATAGTTGTTGATTTTGAAAAGGCTCGAGGGTATTTCTTAGTGCATCTACCATTTTCCATACATGGTGCTTGGGGATTTCAAGCATCGCATGGTCCATGTACCATGCAACACTTGACAATTTCAAAAAAAGTAGGATCATCTTTTGGATCTGGGAATTCTGCACAAACTAATTTGTCTACTTGAGCACATGTTCGAATTTTGTCTGGACCTTTAAGAAAGAAAAGTGCATGCATATGTGGTAGGCCTCGTTTTTGGAATTCAATTGTAAAAACATATGCAACTTTATTACCGAACACTTTGTTTGTTTCTATCTCCTTCATCAAACACTTTCCTTTTAGCTCAAAAACAAGAGCAATCAAATCAGGACAATCAATAGATTTTTGGTATGGTAATAATGTTGAAGTAATTTCTGGCCAATTGGGATTTGCAGTCATGGTGAGAAAAATATCTGGGTGTTGGTTGTATCGCGTGATAGCCATTGAATCTTGAAAGATTTCAAACATATGTCTAGGACTACTAGTAAATGAAGATGATAAAATAAACCTTTGACCAATTTGATTAGGTCGCAAGTCATTTGGATCAATATCGCTTAAATCTTGGTAAAGTTCAGCCCGAATTTTTCTTTGATTAAGCTTGTAGTACGTTAACCAATTTTGCTCAATTGCAACCCAAGCATCTACCAAAAACTCTCGGAATAGTTTTTCATCTCTCAAAATTGTTGAATACTCTGTAAATCGCTCAAACAAACAATAATTATAAAAATCCATTTGAGTAAGTCGATTAGTTAAAGGCCAATAATGTTTAACGTCCCACAATTTCAATTCAGGTTCCCATTCGAGCTCACCATACGGGAATAATAAAACATAATGCAATGGCAAATACGCTGGGTGACATTCATTAATTTGCATAAGTTCATTATTTCCCTGTAGATATAAAACATCTCTCATTCTAGTAACCTCGGTTCCATCACCTGGTATTACAATTGCAATCTCATCAGCAGTTGGTAGGTTATACTGTCGTCGGTCTGTTGCTGAACTGTAGTGAAGATGAGTAGGTAAATTTCGTCCAGTGAAGGCTAATTGATTCAAAATTGCATGAGCCTGGCGAAATTTGTCTACAAATGCATTAACTTGCAACAAACTATCTTGAATAGTTTTGAGAACATCTCTTCGTAAGTGAGAATTTCTACGATTTCGAACTTCTAAAGTTGAATCAGGATCATAAATGTACAATTGAGCATAAGTCGCATCCTGACCTGGCTGTGGTAGAAGTGATCCTGTTCAATGTTGCAATTCCCCATGGATAATAAATGGTTTAGGGCCGCTTGCCCTTAGTACTCTTGGATCCAATGTAGCACCAAGACTTGTAAAAGCATTGGTTGCATTGTACACTCGAGTATAACGTCGAAACGATCTTGCTTGATCATCATCCCCATCATATAATGCTTGAAGCGGTGGAGGGGGTGTCATAAGCAGGGGTAGCCTAGTCTTTCCTTTTGAACAACAAGTTCCAAATAGAGGACGCTTTCGAGATGATTGTGCTAATTTTTCGTCCATCCAATGTAAGGCTAAACAGTAAGGACATAACACATCCATTTTGCCGAGAGAATGACAACATGAATTCATGTGTTATTGAGTATTAATTGCAGTACTTATAGTCATATCTTCTAATTCATCATCTGTACATAGATCCTCTTGAAGAAATGTGACTGTAGAATTAGGCCTACAAATATTGCTGTGCATAAATTAAAATTTATACACATGTAAAAGTAAGAGTGTTATTTAAAGAATTAAACATGTTTTACCAATTCCGAGCTAAAGATGTACTTTCCATAGAGAATGAACATATGGATGCATGTGTAACCATTGTTCATTTTTGTGCCAACGAAGTATCCTCAATTGTCTTTGTACCCTGTTCTAGGCAAGCGTGACTGCGAAGACTCGGTGTTAATGAAGGAAAGTCTTTAACGTATGCTCCTAATCTCTCTCGTTCTTGTCGCAAGAGTTGTCTCGATTGATATGCAGAGCATGCATTTTCATTTCTTTCACGTTCTCGTCGTGCACGTTGAGCTAATACAGTTCTTGATATAACATAACCATTGGGTCCCTAAAATATGAATATTAAATCATTGGATGCCTAAAATGCAAATATCATCAAGTATCATTTTCCACTGTCCAAACAAAATACCATTTTCTATTTTTATATCCCCCCTTCCAAAAAAATGCATTATACTCTTGCCCATGACTACCCATAGTTTTATAATAATAATAATAATAATAAATTGTGTGATTTTGTTACACTAATGAACAAATGTTCGACCAACTTATGAGAATATTAATAATAAATTGTGTGATTTTGTAACAGTAATGAACAAATGTTTGGCCAGCTTATGAGCTTCATAAAGTATCCTCATTTTTTTGTAGAGCCCATGCACTTACAGGAGACACTATATATTCTTTTCTCACTATATATTCCTTCATAAAGTATCTCCTATATATTTATTTCTCCCTAAGAATATATAGGAGATACTAAGAAATGTGCATAGTTTCAAAAATAAAATACAATTATGGCAAATAAAATACAACATATGAAGATACAAAAATAAAAAATAAAAAATAAAAAAACTCTACAAAAATTAGTAACAACTGTACCGCTAAACATACTGTCACGCCCCAAACTCGCCCCTAAAAGTTTGGGCATGACCTATTCAGAAACGGACTCTTAACCTTATATACATAACATAAGGGCCTGAACGGAAGCAATAATAACAAGGAATAACATAAAATCACATCCATTGAGCTATTACAAATATGCCAGGACCACAACAGGACATTAAGTAAACAGACACACGAAGAACATGCACTTGAGAATTTGTTATATACAACCACATATACAGATCTAGCCCTAAGGTTGGGCGTATAACAAAACAGTTTATACATTTTAACCTTAGCCAGCCATTAGAGTATAAGTCAATAATCTAGCAAAACTCCACAAAAATGTATGGGCTTCTCCCAAGTGCCTGGTCATACTTAGGTTGACAAAAGAGAGACGGTATCAGGGCTAGGACGGACCTCCAGGTTGATTACCTACAGAATCAGACAAAACACAGGGTGAGCCAAGCTCAGTGAATAATAGTACTTAGGTAATTTAATGATTGGCTTGAATTATAATGTGTAGATAAATGCAGAGGCATACAGTTAATTTGTTTTTGTAACCATTTCCAGAACGGCCTTGGGCCCAGTCGCTAAACAGAGTGACTTAAAGCCCAAATTAAACAGAACGGCATTAAGCCCAGATTAAACAGAACGGCATTAGCCCGGACAGATCTTACAGATTGGCTAAGGCCTAGCAGAGTTCACAGATTGGCCAGAGGTCTTGATATCATTAAAACATGATAGTTCAGTGTCATCTAGAATTTCAGAGTCATACGGAGGCACACATACATTTTCCAATCAGTCATATACGTTAACACAGATAATTTGTGATTAACAGAGTGCCGAAAGGAATCACTAGCAATAAGTAAGGCGTACTAATACTCACAGTGTTGTGGCGGAGTGCTACTTCCTCCCGGAGTGTGTCCTACACACATAGAACTCACAAATTAGTTTAAGTTCTTCTTAAATTCACATTTCATTCGTTAACTTCCAGCAAATTAAGAAGCACTTTAAAGATTTCAAATATTAATTTCAACCATTCCAGGGGGTCAAACAAGTCAAATGGAGCAAACCATTTTTTTCAGCATGGACCGTACGTGCGGCAAAGACTCCCGCACGTGCGGGAATGATGCCCCGCACGTGCAGGAGTGATGCCCCGCACGTGCTTTTTAGACAGTAGCCAAAATGCCAAAATTCCTCATTTCCCCCATGTACGGCCATGACTCCCGTACGTACGGCTGGGGTTCCCGCACGTGCGGCCATAACCCTCGCACATGCGGCGATTTGCTCAATCTACACAGTCCGAAATTCAGCAAGGTTCCATTTTTGTAGGTATTTTTAGAACTCCAAAACCTGACCATAAATTGCTAGTATATGGTCCCAAAATTCATGTGAATAGGAATCACAACACATTCATCAATTTAGTATAAGTTAGATCATTAATGTTAAGCTCATAAACACACTCAATTTCATGAGATTTCTAACTTCACACACCCACATAGACATATATGTATACAAAGCCATGCCACATAATTGAATTCAAGCAAGTTAATTGAAGGAATAGAGTGTAACTTCTCATAGATACTTCAAGTTGAGTCAAAACATTCAAAAGTGAGGTTATCTTGCCAATTCACTTCTTACACACACATAGGACCACAATTCCAACCCTTAAGTGACATGATCATGAGGATTTCTCATACAAATTAAGAAAAAGAAGAGTTGTAGGAGTTAATTAAGATAAACATCTACATACCTTGAGCTTAAGTTCTCAAATTCCCAACCTTCTTGATGATCTTCACCCTCTACCTTTCAACCCTTCTCTCCCCTAATCTTTTCTCTCAGGAGATATTTTTGAATTGAGGCTTCTAAGTCAAAGTTGGAACATGACTATATATATATAGGTGAGTAAGGGCAAAATTCCATCAGTTTAAGCATTCCAAGTTGAAATTTCACAGAAAATCATATTATAGCTTAAAAATTATGCAGACCTCAAATGTCAAGTCAATTTCAAGTTATCAAGCCTCTACGGCTCTCAATTCCTTATCCAAACGTTTTAATTGTGACAGATGTTTTTCTTACCAAACAGATATAGGTTTCAAATCATAAGATCCATGGATTTAAACTTAATTCCTCATGACATTTTACATTAGGCATTTAAATGCACAAAATAAGGAACTAACAATATACCGGAAACATATGCGAGGGTCGGGTTATTACACATGCATTTTCCTTTCGCTTGCCCTTGCAATCAATCACCTTTGTCATTTATAATCTATATAACAAATTGTGTGGTTTTGTTATACAAACAAACAAATGTTCGGCCAACTTATGAGCTTCATAAAGTATCTCCATTTAAAGAGGACACATACCTGGAAAAAAAAAAATTTGTTGCCCATTTTCCCCCTCCTCTCTTTAGCTCTTTATCTCAAAATTTCCGCATACTTACATTGAAAAGTGGTGCAGATTTCCACGTATATACAAGAGTCACTTAAAAAAGTGCACAGTTTAAAAGATAAAATACAATTATGGTTTAAAATAAACAATTGGACATTCATTTTCAAAAACACTCTACAATTAAGGCTTAAAATAAACAATTGTTTATTGCTTAAAATAAACAATTCGACATATAATTATGGCTTAAAATACAAACATACGAAAAATAACAATTTAAAAAAAAAACACTATACAAAAACTAGTAAGAACTATACCGTTGGACATGCATTTTCCTTTCCCTTGCCCTTGGAAGCATGAGTCACCTTTTCTTTTCCCTTCGACATTGCCTTTGCATTTTCCTTTTCCGTTGTCTTTAAAAAATAACAAAGTCTAAGAAATAACCAAAGTATAAGAAATAAAAATTTAAAAAAATGATAAGAAAATGATTTTTGGGCTGACCTTAGAAATACGAACGACATTGAAATCATGCTCATCACGAATCACTACACTGACATTTCTTTGTTGAAGAAGCTGAACCTACACATACAAAAACAAATGAGTAGCTAATATGTACACAAAATGAAATTTTATAAGACGATGAGTAAAGGGAACGAATATTACAGTTCATTGTAACTCTCCATCTAGCTATAAAAAATGAGGATTTTTTTTTTTTTTTTTTTTAATCAGAACCTGTAATACAAAAGTTTTTTTAAAATCTATGTACCAGTTTTTAAAAAAAAGACAATTGACATTATCCATAATGTTAGAGGTCGTTCAAGCTTAGTATTGCCAAAACCTGTAATACAAAAGTTGACTTCAGTAAATACATATTAATCCAGTAATACGTAATACAAAATTTAACCTGTAAAGGTTTTGGAATACATAGCTTATGTAAATACAAAAGTTATTTTAATTCATCAAGTAAAACCAAACGAAGCAATCAATAAATACTTAAGCTTTGTTGAATTTAATTGAACTAAAAGAGGTTCAAATGGAACTGCAAAATTAATAAAGTTAATTCATATGACAAATTGATAAAAAATCATCAATCATTTTGAAATCCACAGTTAATTCATATGATAAAATATCTCATTCAAGGAATTAATAAAAAATCACACAAAAAAAAAAAATCACACATATGACAAACTAATAACCCAACAATCATTTTCCGCCACCAAAATGAGTTGTGTTTCCAAGAATGTATTTGTTGAAATTAACAAATAACAAAAGATCTGCAATCAATCCACAGTTTGAAAATAATAATTTGACTCCAAACATTTTCAAGTATTGGTAACACAATCTGAATCCAAACAACATCAAAAGAAAGTAGTAATGAATCTTACTATTTTTCTTATAAATTAATAAATATTAAAATTGTCCGCTATGCCACATCATCCCAACTTGGCAAAGGTGCAAAGGAGTAGAAACATGTGTAGTAGTTAAGTCAACAAATATATATTGTTGCACCTGAAGTGGACAAACTCAATCTCACAATTTCAGAAGCTATGAAATTATCCTCTATTTTTTTCAATAATCAAACACCCAAAAAAGCCAAAAACCAACAAAGTAAGGACCAAAAAAAGTCAAAAAATCGGCATATTTGACTATCAAAGCCTATTGAAAGTTTATTTAGCAAAGTTGAGAGCTCCATCCACTAAACAGCAAATTATAGACAGTAAAGGATAACTCGGAACTTAAATCTCATTATATTTGAGACCCATTATCCGGAACATATTGAACACATTATATTTGAAACACATTATCATAAAATTAAATCCCACTATATCTCATCACATTTAGATTGTAAATCTATATAAATATAACAAATGGCGGGAAATTTTAGAGGTTGATGCAACTTAGTATTGCCAAAACCTGTAATACAAAAGTGAACTTCACTAAATACATATTAAATACATAGCATATTTTAATTCACCAAGTCAAACCGAACGAAGCAATCAATAGATACTTAACATATCAATGGCTCCTACATTATTGTTAGGAATCAAACATATCGATGGCTTAAGATCTATTGAATTGTATTGAAGCTCATTCAAGGAATTAATAAAAAAATCACATAGATATACAGATGCCAAACTAATAACTACCAATCATTTTCCGCCACCAAATTTTACTAAAATTAAACAATTTATCAAAATGAGTTGTGTTTCTAACATAAACTATTAATAAAACACATCAATCACTTAGTACTTTGCTTCCAAGAATCTATTTATTAAAATTAACAAATAACAAAAGCTTTGCACATCTACATAGTTTTAAAATAATAATTTCACTCCAAACATTAAATAAAGGAAAATAAATCAGTCTGTATGAGGACTTTTTCAAGAATTGGTAACACAATCTGACTCCAAACAACAACAAAAGAAAATATTAATGAATGTTACAATTTTTCTTAGCAACGGGTACAAATGAGTAGACATATATGTACTAGCAAAGGGTGGAAATATATACTTCTGCGCCTAAAGGGGACAAAGTGAACCACTAAAGTCCACCGCTAAAGTCAAAAAACCAACAAATAATTTCATAAAAAATAATTCATCCACTGGGCGGTCAACCACTAAAATGTCTCCAAGATATAACTAAGCTAACATTTTTTTCACAAAAGATAGATATGATAAAAAAAAATATTTCAATGTACATAAGAAAAAAAAACCTTAAAAGATATAAGAATTGACTTTCCAAGATTGTTTCATTTTTGGGAGAAAAAACAAAAAAGAAGCAGAAAAGATAAAAAATAAATTGGTTTACTTAATTTATTTTTTTCTTCTATAACCTTAATTTATTTTTTGCTTCCTCAATTTAAGAAAAGTTATGATACGCTGCTTTAGGCATTGATGAGGCAATTGAAACCATATAAATCCCCAAAGATATCTTATGTTTAGCATCTTAACCACGAACAACAATATATAAAGCAAATCCCAAAAGATATGCAATATTTACATAGGTCTTAATGGCACTTCTAAACATAATCAGACTCAAATCAAAATTGGGTGAATTCCTGTAACGAAGCTAATTAATTCTAGAACTTGAGATCCAACTCATGCTATCTAAGACTTGGAACACATCTTATAGAAAAGGTAAGAACTGGAACACATATAAGACATGAAACAAACAATAGAAACCAATACAGTGTATACAAACCAAACTGTTTTTTAAAAAAAATGTACTGAAACTGTACGATTTCCTGAGCTGATAAATAAAATAAAATAAAAGATTCCCTAGGTTTATTACCAAACAGGATAGAATATTTTCCAAACCCTTAGAAACACAAACACAAACACATATGGAGGCCATTATTGGCCAAAAACTGTCCGATTTATTGATTAATCCCCAAAAACTGTTTGACACAAAAATTTCGGATTTATTGATCAATCAATTTATAAATCAAAGAGTTTTGCTAATGAAACTCTCAACAACCAATCAGAGAACAATGAAAATACAAAGACTTTTGCTAATGAGATTTGAGAGGGTAATTTATAAGTAAATTGGGCCGAGCTGGGTAAATGGGTCGCGGTAAAAAAGGCCGAGTGAGAGGACCTTGCAGTTAGCTCAGTCCAAATGTGTTTGTGGTTACCACGATTGGTATGGTGTAATTAGCACGGTCATACCATTCTGAGCCTAGATGATTTCAGTTGTCCTCAGGACCTTGCTCTTAATTAGCTCGGTCCAAGCTTGCTATGGTTAGCTTGGCCTCAACAGGCGAAGCCGAGGTACAAGCAATGAAGAGAAGAACCGAGCTAGTTAGAGCTCGGTCATTTCTACCAGTTTAGCATGGCCATGTTAGCTCGGTCATTTCGTCATACTACCGAGGTAAAACCATTTCACTTGGTTTATATAGCGATCCCGGGTTTACCCCTTGTTGTATAGCGATCCGGACATGTGTCCGTGGATGTTGGTAGTGGAGTATTGTCTTATTTACATCCTTTCTTGCTTTGTATTTGAGTTATAGGATGTGTTGGGCAGGTTTGTTATAGGTTGGTTGAGCTTAGGAACAAAGTCTAGTTGCCCAGGTTTTGGCTGGTCCGCTCGAGCGGAGATGTTCACGCTCGAGCGGAGAGGTTGTTGTTGCTTGTGCGCTCGAGCGGGGGTTTTGGCGCTCGAGCGGAGAATGCACCCATTCAGTATTTTGTGCACCTGCAAAACTTCTGCAAGTGTGGTTCCTACGCTCGAGCGGGTTTGGTGCGCTCGAGCTGGTTGCGCTCGAGCGGGGATGTTGCACTCGAGCGGACAGTGTGTTTTTGGTGAGAGTTCTGGGAGGGGGAGACCTGCGCTCGAGCGGGCTGGTGTCTACGCTCGAGCGGACGAACTTTGTGTCTGTGTCTTGGCGCTCGAGCGGACAATGTTGCGCTCGAGCGGAGCGTCTTATGCTCGAGCGGAGCGTCTTACGCTCGAGCGGACCTGTCGTATAACTGAGTGAGACTGGGCATTTTAAATCACTTTTTTGACTTATCTTCTCTCTCTTACTTTACCCAAAACGCCATTTTCAGAGCTTCTCACTCAAAAACCTTAACTTCTCTCTTAGTATTGATCTAGCTAGGGTGTTTTGCTCACCTTTGGTCTTCACAAAAAGGGTGTAGATCGTCGAGGGCGTTCTTTTGATCCGAATAGTTTGGTGTTTGGAGCATTTTGGTTTTGGGTCCTTCTCCTTTGGAACTCATCTTTTGAGGTAGGGATATCCTACTCCTCTTTATGAGTTTTGTCTTTAAATTTTAGCATTTTGATAAGTTGGGAGTTGTTGTGTGATTTTGGGAAACTTTGGGTCATTGTGTAATTTTACAAAAGTTGGGGGTTTTCATCTATGATAAACCTAGAAGCATGTTTAGTATAGAAACATGGAATTAATGTTGAAACATTAAGGAAATTGGAACCTAAGGGTTGTGATGTTAATTATGGAGAATGCCCTAATTACATTGATTGATTAATTTGGATAATTAATTGTGTTGATTTGTGATGTATATAATTGTTGTTTATATGCATTGTGTTGTGTTGGAGAAGATAGGGGATATACTCCACGGTTTAGGGGAAGATAGGGGATGAACCTCTAAACCGGATGTTGTTGGGAGGAGATAGGGGATGAACTCCGTAGATAGAGCGGGTATGCCTATCTAGAAGTGTATGGACAGAGCGGATATGCTTGTCGTTGGAAGTATTGATATAACTGTTATGTTTATCTTTGATGAAGTGAAAAGTGTTGGCATGAGTGTTTGTCTCATGTGTGATGTTTGGCCAGGTTCTGAGCCAAGGTTATGAAATGGCAAGTAAAAGGAAAAGAAATGGAAATGAAAGGAAATATAGACTTAAGTGTCTTGGAATTGTGTTATGTTATGAATGAATGTAAAAGTGTTGACCATCTATCAACTGTTAATCTTTTAGTCATTGTTCATAATTGGTTTAGTATATTTCTACTGGGCTGTGGCTCACCCTATATGGGAACATCATTTTCAGGTACAGGAAGCATGCCACCTCCAAGGACTTAGCTTGGGAGGCTAGTGGCGGACAGACTTTTTGGTTGTCTTTCCTTTTGTTGTATTACATGTAAATTCAAGCCAAGGGCTTTATGTGTAAACGAGTTAGTACTCTACTTTTGTGTAACCAAGTGTTAACTTGGAAAGCTGTAAGCCCTTAGGGCATTTGCTTTTGTTGTTAACATGTGATACTTTATGTAATAAAACTCTGATGAATGGAAGGATGTGGACCTTTTATATATCATAGCATGTCTATATTGTTGGGATTAATGTTATTATTTTGAGGGCGTTACAACTTGGTATCAGAGCGTACCGGGTTCGAATACTTTGGGTTCGTGGGAAGTGATTAGGATCACAATGGATTTGTCTCGCTTAATAGAGACTTAAGTGTACTGTTATGCTTATGTGATAACATGCTTATGTGATTATTTGGGTATGGGATTTAATTTCTAGGATGTTGATTGGATCTTTGGGTTTCTGGGAGTCTTGTTGGAAAAGCACTTGATTAATGCTGTTTCTAACCGGTACTCTAGTAACGCCTTGGGACTATCATTATCCGGAAATGAAATTCGTAAGTGCTTATGTGTTTATGTGCTTATGTGGAATGAAATACAGTTGTCCATGCATTAGGACGTGAGTGTTTAGTTTTGGCACGTTTATGAATGTGCTAATGTTCTGTGTTACCTTTATTAGGATATCAGGACGAGCAAGAGGTGGTAGACGTGGTAGGCCTAGGAGGCAGGAGGTGCCATTACCGGAGGAGATTCCGGCAGTTCAGGAGGGGGTTGGTCAGGCCAATGTGGCCGAACCAGCGGGTCAGCAGGCCATGAGTGCCTTGGCCCAGGAGATAGCAGGGGCTCTGGGTATTCTCAGAGCAGGGAATCAGGCAGCTGAGGCAGGGCCTTCCTTCTTGAAGAGGGAGTTCTTCCGGTCTAACCCGGAGGAGTTTGTTGGGGATCCTAAGGAGCCACTGAAGGCAGACGAGTGGCTAGAACAGATGAGTAAAACGTTCGAGATGCTAGGCATTGAGGACGGAGCATTGAAAGTGACCTTGGCATCCTTCCAGCTGAAGGGAGATGCGGGTCAATGGTGGAAGTATGAGAAAGCTCGTGTTGGTGGTACTTGGGAGGCGCTTTGTGAATGCTTTCCAGGAGAGGTTTTTATCTGCTGTAGCTAGAGAGAGGCTGAGGGATCAGTTTAGCCGGCTTAAGCAGGAGGGTTTGTCTGTGGCCGAGTTTGAGGCTACATTTACTAGCTTGTCCAGGTTTGCACCTGAACTTGTGGCGACAGAGGAGCGCCGTTGCTACGAGTTTGAGCGGAAGTTGAGATGGGATCTCAAGTTGAAAGTTGGTGGGCCCTACATTCGAGATTACAGGCATTTGGTGGATGCTGCAGCTCATATGGAGCTGATGATGCAGGAGGGAGAGGAGGAGAAACATGGAGGCTCCAAGAGGGGCCAAGAGGGACAGGGTGATGGTAGGAGGCAGAGGGGTTATAACCCTCAGCAGTCCCAGGGTGGTTTGGCTAGGTCGACTTTCCCAGTACCGAGTGCGGGCTCCGGGAGGGGCAGTCAGGGAGAGTTCACCTGTTTCAAGTGTGGCCAGCCGGGTCACAAAGCTTCAGTTTGCCCGCAGAAGGGCGGGGGTCAGAGAGCTGCTTCTTCGTCAGCTAGACCACAGAGTCAGAGTTCGGGCAGAGGGCAGCCCTTGTCTTGTTTTCAGTGTGGACAGCCTGGGCACATGAAAAGGTTTTGCCCACGGTTGAGTGCCACTTCAGGAGCGTCTGGTTCTAGACAGACGCATGGATTTCAGCTAGCTCAGTCTGTGCAGGCCTCGAGGGCTAATCCGGGGGCTTCGTCGTCCCAGTTAGTGCAGCAGTCCTATGCTCCGAGAGGCGAGCAGGTGGATCAGGGGCCTACAGGGCGCGTGTATGCTGTTACCGCGCAGGACCTTGTACCGGCTCCATCAGTAGTGAGAGGTACCTTTCTGTTTTGCAATTCGGTTGCTAGTGTATTGATTGATACGGGTGCGTCTCATTCTTTTGTATCTGCTGCATTTGCATCTGTGTTGGAATTGGAGTTAGCACTGTTAGCATCTCCTATTTGCGTAGTGTCACCTATTGGGGGTGAGTTGATTTTGAAACACGGGTGTAGAGGTTGTGATATAGAGGTTAATGATCATAGGCTTCCGTTTCCTTTTGTAGTCATGCCCATGAAGGGCTTTGATGTTATTTTGGGTATGGACTGGTTATCGTCATACCAAGCTGTTATTGACTGCTACCGCCAGAGGGTTACTTGTTGTACCGTGAGCGGGGAGTATTTCCATTTCTTGGGAGACCGGGTTGGTAGTATTGTGCCACCGGGGTATGGCCCGCGAGGGCGGAATGAGCGTAGTGGTCTACTTGCTAGCTTTGAGAGTGGTGAGTGTGATGAGACCCAGATTGCGTTGCCGAGGGTAGTTTGTGAGTACTCGGATGTTTTTCCCGAGGACCTTGTTGATTTGCCACCTCACCGAGAGATTGAGTTCTTTATCGATTTAGTGCCCGGCACGGCGCCGATTTCTATGGCACCTTACCGTTTTGCTCCAGCAGAGTTGGTTGAGTTGAAAGTTCAGCTCCAGGAATTGCTAGATAAGGGCTTTGTTCGCCCTAGTGTTTCACCGTGGGGAGCGCCGGCACTCTTTGCTAAGAAGAAAGATGGTGCCTTGAGATTGTGTATTGACTACCGGAAGTTGAATCGGGCTACGGTTAAGAATAAGTACCCTATGCCCCGTATAGATGATTTGTTTAACCAGTTGAAGGGTTCCCGTTGTTTCTCTAAGATAGATTTGAGATCGGGTTACCACCAGTTGAGGGTCAGGGAGGAAGATATTCCGAAGACGGCATTCCGTACGCGGTATGGCCATTATGAGTTTCTGGTAATGCCATTTGGGCTTACCAACGCACCGGCAGTCTTTATGGACTTGATGAACCGGATCTTCCGGGAATTCTTGGATCGTTTTGTAGTCGTCTTCGTGGACGACATTCTTATCTATTCACCTTCAGAGGAGGAGCACGAGGAACACTTGAGAGTGGTGCTTGAGTTGCTTAGAGCCCATAGGCTGTATGCCAAGTTTGGGAAGTGTGAGTTTTGGCTAAGAGAAGTCAAGTTCTTAGGCCATGTGGTTTCCGGGGAAGGGGTGTCTGTTGATACATCCAAGATTGAGGCAGTGCAAGATTGGGCACAGCCTAAGAGTGTGTTTGAGATCCGCAGTTTTCTGGGATTAGCTGGGTATTACCGCCGGTTTGTGAAGGATTTCTCCAGGTTAGCTTCACCGTTGACCAGATTGACTCGGAGGGGAGTCAGCTTTGTATGGAGTGAGACTTGTGAAAAGTCGTTCCAGGAGTTGAAAGTTAGACTGACCACCGCTCCGGTCTTGATTATTCCGGAGAGAGGGTTGGGTTATGCAGTCTATTGTGATGCCTCACGAGAGGGTTTGGGTTGTGTGTTGATGCAAGAGGGGAAAGTGGTAGCTTATGGCTCACGTCAGTTGAAAATTCACGAGAAGAATTACCCTACGCATGATCTAGAGTTAGCGGCTGTGATTTTTGCCTTGAAAATCTGGAGGCACTACCTTTATGGTGAGAGATTCGAGGTATTCTCGGATCATAAGAGTTTGAAATATCTGTTTTCACAGAAAGACTTGAATTTGAGGCAGAGGAGGTGGATGGAGTTTATTGAGGATTACGACTTCGAGTTGCATTATCACCCGGGGAAGGCCAATGTTGTGGCCGATGCCCTTAGCAGGAAATCCATTAGCGATGTAGCTTGTGTAGCCATCCGAGAGTGGAAGATGTTGGGGGCCATTGGAGAGTTTGATTTGCTTTTGAGCGATTCCGTTGAGGCTGCGGCCTTGTTTTCTGTTGTTGCGCAGCCTACGCTTGTAACTAGAGTGTTAGAGGCACAGAGAGGTGACCTTGAGGTAGAATCCCTCAGAGAGAAGATCTCCAGTGGAAAGGTTGAGAAGGGTCTGGCAGTGTATCCCGACCTGAGTGTGAGATACCGAGACCGTTTGTTTGTACCGGAGTCTTGCCGAGAGGAAGTACTCCGAGAGTTTCACCATTCGCGCCTTGCGGTGCATCCGGGAGGTACTAAGATGTACCGGGATTTGGGTCGCCAGTTTTGGTGGCGGGGTATGAAGAGAGATGTGGCAGTTTTCGTGTCTAAGTGCCTTACTTGCCAGCAAGTGAAGGCCGAGCATCAGAGGCCAGCGGGTTTGTTACAACCCTTGCCTATTGCCGAGTGGAAGTGGGAGCATGTCACTATGGACTTCGTTGTAGGTCTTCCGAGGACTCAGCGGAGTAGTGATGCTATTTGGGTGGTTGTAGACTGGTTGACTAAGTCGGCGCACTTCATTCCTATGCGCGTGAGAGATTCAGTAGATCATCTTGCCGACTTGTATATTCGGGACATAGTGAGGTTGCACGGGGTCCCAGTGACGATCGTCTCAGATAGAGATCCTCGTTTTACTGCTAGGTTGTGGCAGAGTTTGCAGAGTGCCTTGGGTACTAAGTTGACCTTTAGTACAGCTTATCATCCTCAGACTGACGGGCAGTCCGAGCGTACTATTCAGATCCTCGAGGATATGCTTCGGGGTTGTGTCCTTGATTTCAGTGGGACGTGGGAGAGGCACTTACCATTGGTAGAGTTCGCCTACAACAACAGTTTTCAGTCTAGCATCGGTATGGCACCGTTTGAGGCCTTGTATGGCCGACCCTGTAGGTCTCCAATTTGTTGGGCCGATGTGGGTGATACACCTTTGTTGGGTCCGGAGTTGGTTAAGGAGACGACGGAGAAAGTTGAGCTTATCCGTAGGAGGCTTGTTACAGCCCAGAGTCGTCAGAAATCTTATGCTGACCGTAGGAGAAGACCATTGGAGTTTGAGGTAGGTGATCATGTGTTTTTGAAGATATCACCTAGACGGGGTTTGATGAGGTTTGGGAAGAGTGGGAAGTTATCCCCTCGGTTTATTGGTCCTTTTGAGATTCTTGAGAGGGTTGGCGAGGTTGCTTATCGTTTAGCTTTGCCGCCACAGTTATCCGGGGTTCATGACGTGTTTCATGTGAGTATGCTTCGGAAGTATGAGCCGGATCCATCACATGTGTTGGATTGGACCGACTTAGAGGTAGTGAGGATGCCTCGTATGAGGAGAGACCGGTTCGAGTCTTGGATAGGCGGGATCAAGTCCTGCGTGGCAAGACCATCCCTTTGGTTAAGGTTTTGTGGAACTATCACGGAGTGGAGGAGGCCACTTGGGAACGTGAGTTGGGAGTCCGCGAGAAATATCCGGACTTGTTTGTTGATGTGTAATCAAGTATTGCAATTGTGTAATTGTAATGAAATTTAAGAGTATTAAAAATGTCTTAAATTGAAAAACATGGTGCATGTTTTGGTTAATGTAAATGTTGTAGAACTTGCCTTGTTATGGGAGTTGATTATAATATTGCATGTGTTGGCTATATTATAGAAATGGAATTGTATCATGATTATTGCTTATGATATGAATTGTGAACCATGTGTGTTGGAAATGGTTGAAATGAAAAGAGAATGCATGTCGAAATGTATATGTGTAACAAGCCCGCGAGGGACCTCGCTACAGTTCGGACTCGATTTTGTTGCGGTTCTTAATCTTGAACCAAAGAGTCCAAATCCGGCAAGTCGTTTTGAGAAAAACAGATTTTTAGAAAAGAAGTGCCAAACATGGACTGCTTTGCCAGATACAGAGTCGCCACCTAAATATTTTTTAAATGGGAAACTTAGGAAACCCTGACTCGGTGCCAAAGGCCACGTGTCCGTCATCACCAAAGTTGCCTCGGCTCGGGAACTTGGGTACGATTGGGGAAGGTCACATCGTGAGCACCCCCGCTCGCCCGGTCAAAGACCGGCCTCTACTAACCATGATATCTGTTTTTGAAAACTTTGTGCGTTCTTATTCCGGTTATTAGCCTAGATTACTATGTGATGCTCGCAGCAAACAAGTATAGACTGGGCCGTCTGAATTGGAACAAAACATTTCATGTTTGTTTTTTTGAAAATGGTATGAAGGTGCTACCCGCAGGTAGGCTAAAACGCGGATTTGCCACCCTCGGGTGGGCTTAGAAAACAGTGATTTTGCCACTATCTAGTGGGCTTAAAACAAACAATCGATGCATTGTTCCAATCCAAATAACTCACCCTCCACCCACAGGCATTCAAGGCAGTTATATCACATAAGCAAATAACCTCATGGCAAGCATGCTATCATGGCAACACTCACACGCATGCAAGAATGCTAAAGCATAAAACTCACCGAGTACTCCAAGCCAAAACAGAAGCTCATTAGAAATCCATGCATGATCCTAAGTATATAGAAATGCCTAATGCAACACATGCAAAAATGCAAACTATAGCAGGCTCGGCTATTCCAAAGATGGCATGTGGAATGCTACAACTAACACGTATTCAATTTGGAATCGAAATATAGATGCAGTTTGTATGATGCGCCGAGCCCGGTGCATGCAAACAGATGAATGATGCAAACATGCTGTCATGCTGTATGCTATTTGAAATATGCCCTAATCTACTATCATAAGCGGGTAAATAAAAGGGAAGAAAGACGTGGGATTGGAAGACATACATCACACTCACACACCCTTATTACAGTTGTGCCCTCGCGCAGAGGGTCCGAATAAAATAATACAGTCCGAATAATAGAATATTACAGTCCGAATAAAAGAATATTACAGATTTCTAATTAATTAACAAATTAAATAAGAAAACGGTAAAACTGGCATGCAAGCCAGGGACTGCCTTGCTTCTGACGGATGATGCATGTTGGGCTGCCTTGCGCGGAAATCCACTGGGATGCCCCGATTAGCCTCTGTTTACAATGTTTCTCGAAATGCGTGTCAAGTCCCGGAAAGTTGCTGATTCTTCATTTTGCTGCAACAGAGAGCAGGAAAGGGGCATAGCAATGTATTTCACAAATATATGCATGCCTCGATCCTCGTGCCACCAATCACGCATATCGATGCATGATGGCCGAGGAGTCGGATTGCATAACTCAATATAGGATGAATGCACATGAACGCTATGATGAAAACCTAACTCCATCATGGGTTATCCGGAGTGTCGGCGACTGGAGAATTGAGACCCGTTCCGTCACTCGGAGTACGGAACGGACCTCGTTTCCCGTGCCCGGGCTAACGCCTATCCCGAACACGATGCAATATGCATGGTATGCATGAAATGCAGCTAACATGTGATATAGCATGCACAATGCTATGAAAGTGAGATGTCTCGAAATACGTGCCCACGGGCACGCAAATCGAGGCGATGATGTGCAATGCAAATCGGATAAAATCGAAGTGTCTCGAAATGCGTGCACACGGGCACGCAAACCGAGGCGATGAGGTGAAATGCAAATCGGATAAAACCGAAGTGCCTCGAAATGCGTGCACACGGACACGCAAACCGAGGAATGCATAAAATGGCATACGAAATGCAATGATGGGCTTACGCCAACATGAGAGGACCTCAGCCGCACTCACATAAGCTGCCGTCGGATAAAAAAAGAGGTGCCTCGAAGTGCGTGCCCACGGGCACGCAAACCGAGGCATGGCCCGAAGGCATGAAATGGCACGGGAAATGATATGCAAGCATGCAAACCAAATTTCAGCACCTAAATGAAGGGGGAAAACAGCCCCGAAATGATACGAAATGACAACCAATGCATGAAATCATCCCGAAATGCGATATTAAGCCCCCGAAATGGCCTACAGCTACACTAAACATGCAAAATTGATACATGACAGCAAAAGTAGTAGCAAGGCAGTCCCAAATATGGCATTTTTCCAGTACAAATCATTGATAAATAACAACCACAAGTATGATAAAAATGGCTTGCAAAAATGGGGGAAAAGAGGAGAATTACAAAGCAAGTGGTATCTACAATGCTCAAACTGAAAAACACAGTTCTACAACATTAAAGAGGAGCCAAAAATATGCATATTTACAATAGATGACATCCCCCAATTCAGTGTGTAGATCTGCTAAACATAGCATGCAAAATAATGTGCCAAAAGGGGCTATAACACAAGGTACCAAAAGCATGCATCAATAAACCTTGGACCCTTAATAAAACTTGAAGAAAAGACCAAAACAAGACACTTTATAAGCCTGATGGAGGCCGAAAACAGAAGCTAAAATGGCCTAAACAAACATGCAATTTTACGGGAAATAAGGCCAATATAACATAAAGTACCAAAACCATTCACCAAATGGCTTAAGGTCCTTAACAAAACATTAAGAATAGACCAAAATAAGTCTCTTTATAAGCCTGATGAAGGCTTAAATCAGAATCCAAATAAGCCTAACAAAGCATGCAAGATAGGCAAAGAACATGAATTCAAGGCAAGTGACATGTAGAGCAAGAAAACCAGGTTGAGCCCTTCTTCAATGTTGAAGAGGGGCTCAAAATAAGCACAATATCAGTAGGTTACATGCTCCAACTCAGATCACAAGTAGGCCAAATAAAGCATGCAATTTTACGGTAAATTGGAAGAAATACAAAGCAAGTGCATACTAGAATCACCAAACATGGTTAAGCCCTTCTTCAATGTTGAAGAGGGGCTCAAAATAATCCCACTAACAGTTTATAGTATGCTCGAAATCAGATCACTCAAAAGGCAAATAAAGCATGCAAATTAATGGCCTAAAGAATGGTATTGAAGGAACTATATCATGGAGACACCAAATGAAGTTGAGCCCTTCTACAATGTTGTAGAGGGGCTCAAAATAAGCACAAAATAAGTAGGGGCCAAAGCCTAAAACAGAAAGGAAATAGGGTAAAGAATTGATGGAAGAAAATGCTAGAAAAAGGGATTTAAAGACTTACCCTTGAAGACAAGTCTTTTGCTTCTTCTTGCCTTAATGAAAGTTGCTTCTTGGCCTCTGGAAAACACCCCTTTGCTGCTGGAATGGAGGTGGTGATGGTGGAGCTTAGGGTTGATGAAGGAATTAGCTAGGAAGCTTGAAGTTTTTTAGGATTTTGAAGATGGAAATGAAGGTTTTGGGAGAGGGAGTCTTGAGGTGGATTTTTGTAACCCTAGGGAAGGAGGAGGGCAGGCCCTTTAATAGGCAAAAAAAAAGGTGTAAAAGGGGAGGGAAATGCACCCAAGCTTTCCCTCCCAAAATATCCCCCGGATGCCCGGGATATTTTGAAGAAATATCCGGACAGCTGGAAAGGGCTGGAAAGCAGAAAGCTGGCCGGCCAGGTAAATTTCTGGGAGGTGGCCGGCCGGCCACCCCACCTGGTCGGCCAGCCACTCACCCTGGCCGGCCGGCCATAGCCAAAAATTGAAGAGGAAAATTGCTGGCCGACCACCACTCCTTGGTGTCCTCCCAGGTGTGTAGAACAAGGTTTCAAGGTTGGAAATTGGCAACACTGAAGCAGGAGCCACAACATAGAGCTTGAAGAAGAGGCTCAAAAATGAAATCAACAATTGCTGGCCGACCAGTAGTTTTTAGGGTCCTCCCAGGTGTGTAGAACAAGGTTCCGAGGTCGGAAATTGACAACACTGAAGCAGGAGTCACAACATAGAACTTGAAGGAGAGGCTCAAAAATGAAACTCTGAGTTGCTGGCCGACCATGCACTTTTAGGGTCCTCCAATGTCCCCTGATCACAAATATGTAGCTTTGGTTGGAAGAAAATACCCCCAGGGTGTTCAACATTGGCCCGGAAGTGAGCAAAACGGGCGCCGGAGGAGCGAAACTGGTTACCTGGGATAATTGCTGGCCTCCCACCCCCCAGTGATCTTCCTGGTGTTGAAACAGAGGTACCTGCCAAATTTGAACAAAAACTAATGAGAAATGAACGCTCGGAGCCAAAACCGGGCAATTCGGGATCTCGAAAATGGGCTGCAGGTGCCGGAAGTGGTGTTCAGCAGTGAAGTGGGCATCTGCAACCCCAGTGTCCCTCAGAATGACAAAACAGAGGTTCCTGGCAAAAATCAGAGAAAACTGATGCAAAATGAATGCTCGGGGCCCAAATCACGCAGTTCGGGGTCCCGAAAACCGGCTACAGGCACTGAAAGTGGCATTCAGCCACGAAGTGGGCATCAGAGGCCCCAGTGTTCCTCGGAATGATAAAACAGAGGTGCATGCCAAAAACCGGAGAAATCGGAGATGGTTGGGTGGTCCCGAGCCGAGGCACACGGCCTGACGGCTCCGAAAACCGGGAACCGGGCCCCGAAATGGGCAAAATAGCCTACGGCCACGAAACGTAGCTCACGGCCACCGGGAGATAGTCTACGGGACCACTCCCTTCCCTCAGGAAAGAAAAAAGAGAAAACCGAGTCTGGTTCGCAAACCGAGACAAGGCACAGAAGAGAGTTCGGAAGTCCGGAGGCAGGGCGCACGGCCGCGATTCTGAAACTTCTGAACGAGCACAGTATGCAACATCACCAAGCGCTCAATCGGTGACGTCTGAGTCTTAAGGTCGGTCAAAAATGGGGTGTCTACAGTTGCCCCTCTTTGACAGAACTCGGAAGTCAAGAAGTGACGGGAGTGAATGTCAAAGCCTAGAGACGACCCATTTTTGACAAGGCCGAAGACTTAGACAATCATACAAAGATAAACAAAGATGTGCCTGCAGGCATGCCTTCAAGCAAAAGGGGGCAAGATGCAAATGATAGGCACGGAGCCAAGTGATCATGCAAGTGCAGCAAGCTGTAATGAAACAAGTATTGACAAATAGATGCAACAGTTTTAAGCAAGAATGCAAAGCAACAACTACATTTCATGTAGTTAGGAATGCGGAGAATTATTCAATTCTCGTCGCGTCTCACACGGAGAAGATACGATACCTGCGCGATTCGTCTGGTCGCACCAGCCTCAAATGAACCGTACATACAATATCGTGCCTGCAAAATAGAGAAATTCAACAAGAACAATATGCCAACGACATATATTTAATGTGATTCCTGTGATTCTGAAAGTTGGACACACACAGTGTCGGCGAATGAATGCATTGTAATGTGAGAAAAGATAATGCGCGACAATGCATGTTTAAGCACAGAAGTATGGCACATCAAGAAGGCACGCATGACGATGCAAAACATTCATGAGAATGCAAATTATGAGCCAAATAATGACAAACGAGCACAAATCAGGATGCCTGTTTGTTGCGCAACAATGAGCTGAAAAACGCGCATTTCGACGACGGCAACTCGATCGCGGCCTCTGATTTACCATCCGGAGAGGTCACAACATGTTTAAAAAGGATATATTCTGATTTTGATGAATAGTGATGAGACACATGTCAATAATTGCAATTGAAGTTCCGGTGGAGCAATTCGGCGCCAGAAAGTGCACTTTTCTTCAACTTTTTCAGGTCCCGGGAACTCCGATTTTCCTCAAAATTTGCAGAGAGGCAGGGGAGGGGGTGGGGAGCATGGTCGGCCAGCCCACTACCCTAGGAGAGGCCATCGGCCAGGGGGAAAAAGTGGATGGCCGGCCAGCCAGGTTAGGTGGCCGGCCGGCCACCTGCCCAAAGTAGGGGCATTTTGGTCTTTTTCGAGATTTCTATATATACACACCTCCAATGCCATCCGAAATCACTCCCCCAAGTGTGAAATTCTCTCCTCTTGCTCTCTAAGCCATTTTCTCTTTCAGATCTGCATTTTATACGCGCCCCTCGGCCTCCCACGCAAGTTGTTTTCGCGAAATCCTTCAGATTTAAGCACTTTGAGGCGACTAAATTTTGACTTCGGGGCTTCTCTTCTCATTTTCATTACTTGAGGTAATTTTGTCTCATTATTTGGAAGATTTTTCCGAGAGTTGACTTTTGTTGACTTTTCATTTCCCGAGAGTTGACTTTTGTTGACTTTTTCCAATTTTGGTTCATTTTGCTCATTTTTGCTCCTCTTTGTAGATTTCTCGACATGGCGGGTCATTTTCCTCACGGCGGAGGTTTTCCCGGCGCCGGAGATGATTTCGACATTATGACATTGCCCCCGAGGGTTCGCCCTTTTATTCCCGAACGATATGCCCCAGCAGTACATAGGCTTCCACGAGCCGTTTTTCGTCATTTTACCGATTTCAACGATCGGGTACCAGGGGATCTTCTTCTGCGAGAACCGGAGCGGCACCTCTCCTACGATGCAGAGGTATTTTACTTTATTTTCTGTATCTTTCGTGCATTTTGTACCTTTGCCATGCTTAGACACACAGTTTAGCTTATGACATAGTACTTGCATCCGGAGCTTGTAACTTTAGCCACTTGAATTTCATGAACACAGCTCATTGACTGATTGTGAACGCACAGTACACATTAGTTAGAAATTGAACACACGGCTCAAACATTGATTCACCGAACACACAGCCCGAAGCTGAAAATGAGCACACAGCACATACTGATTAAGAGTAGAACACACAGCCCTAAACTCAGATTTTCTGAACACGCAGCCCAGATGTGAAGCGAACACACAGCCCACTGATTAAGAGTAGAACACACAGCCCTAAACTCTGATTTACTGAACACACAGCCCAGATTTGAAGCGAACACACAGCCCACTGATTAAGAGTAGAACACACAGCCCTAAACTCTGATTTACTGAACATACAGCCCAGATTTGAAGCGAACACACAGCCCACTGATTAAGAGTAGAACACACAGCCCTAAACTCTGATTTACTGAACACACAGCCCGAAGCTGAAAATGAGCACACAGCACATACTGACTAAGAGTAGAACACACAGCCCTAAACTCAGATTTTCTGAACACGCAGCCCAGATGTGAAGCGAACACACAGCCCACTGATTAAGAGTAAAACACACAGCCCTAAACTCTGATTTACTGAATCACACAGCCCGAAGCTGAAGCGAACACACAGCCCACTGATTAAGAGTAGAACACACAGCCCTAAACTCTGATTTACTGAACACACAGCCCAGATTTGAAGCGAACACACAGCCCACTGATTAAGAGTAGAACACACAGCCCTAAATTCTGATTTACTGAATCACACAGCCCGAAGCTAAAGCGAACACACAGCCCACTGATTAAGAGTAGAACACACAGCCCTAAACTCAGATTTTCTGAACACGCAGCCCAGATGTGAAGCGAACACACAGCCCACTGATTAAGAGTAGAACACACAGCCCTAAACTCTGATTTACTGAACACACAGCCCAGATTTGAAGTTTGATTTGATTTGCACACAGCTCATTCATTTCATTAGCACACAGCTCATTTCCACTTCATTTGCGGATACACGCATTCATTCTAAATGCAGGCTGGCTCTCGCACAGTGCGAGGATATGGCTCCACTGCCGCGAGGGGGTGGTATGCTGAGCTTCCGGAAGCTGTCCGGGACTTGGTTGATTTTGCAGGATTCGGACCATTCTGCAGGGGGTTATCACACTGCCTTATCAGTAGGACATTATTTGCTGCTCTGGCGGAGAGATGGTGGGACACCACCAATTCTTTCCATTTTTCTGCGACTGGGGATATGACTATGACCCCACTGGATTTCGCTATGCTCACCGGCCTAGACCTAGGCGGTGGACCCATTCCCTACGATGAGGATATGGGTGAGTGGGAGGCTGCCTGGATGTATCTATTGGGGGCCCGCCCGCCTGTAGACAGAGGTACCGGGAGAGTTCGGTATACTTGGTTCTCTTCTCATTTCCGGCGGCCACAGATGGAGCCTGAGTCTCCTACGGAGGCTGAGCAGTACGCCCGTGGTTTCCTTATGTTCCTCTTTGGCACCACTCTGTTTGCCGATAGAGGGAACATGGTCGGGTTGTATCTACTGAGCGCTCTGGTAGACCTATCACAGGTCGGTCAGTATGATTGGGGCGGCGCTGGCCTGGCTACCCTTTATTGTTACATGAGCGCAGTCTCTCGCGGGCGGGGGGGACTTACTCGGCGGCTACTGGAGAGCTTGGGAGGTACATTCTGTCCTCTTGATTTACACTTTTGCTCCTCATTACTTATGCACTGCACACACGGCGCACTTTGCATTCTGTATTCTGCCTTTAGCACCTTGTATTCACATTCTGCACTGCTTTTCTCAGCTATGGGTATATGCATATTTCCCCACATTAGCCCCGGAGATGGAGGTGGCAGGACCTCCTATTACTCCATTTTCGTTGATGTTTGAGGGCGAGCACCTATCGAGGCCCCGAGAGACTCTCTTCTCTCTGCGACAGTACTTCGACACCGTGCGAGCGACAGAGGTATTTCAGAACTCTCAGTTCTTTTCATTTCATCTTTGATCTGCTCTATATTTCTTGATCTCTGATTGATTTGTACACTGGTTATCCGCAGATCACTTGGCAACCCTGGGCAGTCTTTGGCGATGATCTCGAGAATCAGTACCCCGGAGGGTCGACTAGTTCCCAGTACAGGTTCCTGCTCGAGGGACCAGTCGGCAGGGCTTGGTTCCTGGGGGAACGCTTTCAGCGTCAGGTGTGGGGGTATGATTCTCAGGACCCTCCTGCTGTGCCTCCACCCACTATGCGGACTGCCGACAGGCTAACTGCTGAGGAGGTCGCTAGGGATATGCAGGGCAGCGATGCTTTATTGCATCTTGTTGAGGGGAACTACGCCACCTATCGCCGCATATATCTGATGCCCCCCTTGACGGGAGTACGGGCTCCGCCATTGAGGTCTACTGGCACACCATCTTCGAGTCGTGCCCGTGCTGCAGACATCCCCTCTTCTAGCAGGGCTGGTGCATCTAGAGGTAGAGGCAGTTCGATTCCTCCGATCCCTCCGACTCTCGATCATCCTGGATGGCCAGATATGCCGACTGAGTTGACGAGTTGGCAGTATGGGACTACTTCTCCGATTCCGATCCCTATGGAGCCTCCGATGCCTGGTCACAGATATGTCAGTGATCCTGACTCACCACCGGTATGTGCTACCATTTTTCATTTATCACACAGACATTTCGGCAGTTGCTTATTTATTGATGGCTTGAGCTTGTATCTGCAGCCACCTCGGGAGTACATAGATCAGATGCTCGGGGTGGTGGCCTCACTTGAGGGGATGGTCCTGCGTAGAGAGGCGCAGATGTCCATCATGGGCTTCCAGGTACCCTTCCTCTTTTGCATTTATCATATTTCTGTTAACATGCTGGTTTTGAGCATTCTGCTGTACTGATAGGCTGTGTAGAACACATCTGGCACACACCCCTCTCACATACTGTACTTGCACCTGCTTTTGATATTCGAACTGATGTATTGCACTTTCCATTTTCAGATGCCTCCCGTATATGCTTCGACACGGGGCGGGCCATCCGGGCCTTTTCAGAGAGGTCGAGGTGCTAGACCTTCCCGAGGTACAGGGTCTCGAGGAGCTGAGCCATCCAGGCCTTACCGAGGAGCTCGAGGGGCTGGGTCGTCTCGCAGACGCAGGGCACCCATTGTCGAGGATGAGGAGGAGGAGGTCGCAGACCGTGTGTCAGAGACATCTCCTGGGGAGGGAGGCTCCGGTCTTGGTTCCGGGAGCGGAAGCGAGGCTGAGGGGGATCCAGAAGATGACAGCTCTGATCCGGATGGTGATGAGGGTGCAGAGGTTATCCCGCAGAAGAGGATGAGGGGGCCTCCTCATTCCCGTTCCCAAGGGCATTGATGTTATTTCTTGCTTTATTTTACTTTTTGCTAGTAGTTTGTAGCACTTTGCACATTATTAGGCAGTTTTATTTCCTGTAAAACTTGTGCCTTTGTTTTGTTGTAAAACATGATGGAATGAAACAGCTTTTGAAAATGTGCTTGTATTTGAAATTCTTGGCATCGCATCGCATCATTTTGCACAAAAATGGAATTGAATGGAAATGTGCCTTGTGTATTTACCGGGTCAGGTAGTGAACCGACACAACAAATCAAAACAAATCGACTCACTAAGAAATAACAGAATCTTAGCAAGTTTACAACTCGATAAGCAAAATACAACAATATTAACGACTCAATAAACAAGACTCAACAAAATTGTGTAACCAAAAAGTAATAACTCAAAACACAAAATGCGACAGCTCGACAAAACTTACAACTCGATAAACAAAACAACAACTCGATAAGCAAAAATACAACAAAACATTCTTCGGACGGACAATCTGGATAATGGAATGTATCCGAAACTGATAGAAATGGAGACCTTCAACATTCCCGATGCATGAAAGTGCCTCAAATTTTCTTCCGGCGGGCAAAACAGGACCAACGCGAGGCCGACAACACTTTGCAGCAAGAGATTGGAGGGTGGCCGGCCTACTGGAATAGATGGCCGGCCGGCCACCTCCCCCGTAACCCCCAGAATGTTGACACGTGTCCTTTGAATAGTGTTTTGCCCCTCTATAAAAGCCCCTCCCTTGGAACTTATTCATTTCATCACCTTTCCTCACAAAAATGGAGGCATTTCTCGCAGAAAATCTCACATCTTGGATTTCTTCTTTAGATGGCTCGGAGAAGTTGAATTTCCGGGGTTTCGGCTTGAATGCACTATTTACGCTGGGCCGGACTCCACTGCACCTCCCTTTCCTCCAAGCTGCGGCAAGGTTTTGGAACCCGGTGACGCACGTATTTAGCTTTGGCGGGCAAGAGGTATGTCCTACTTTTGAAGATTTCCAAATTTTGATGGAGTCTGAACGCTCGGAAGAGGTCCTCCCCCAGTCTCGTTTTGGCCATGCCCAAGCTCTAGGGCGGATGTGTGGTCTCAACGCGCATGATGCCCGATCCCTGATTTGTAATGGGATGCTGGATATCCCGAGCCTGATTTACCGATTCTCCGATGCTGGTGACTGCAATGACCATCATTGGCAAGGCTTCCGGCAGCACGCCCTCTGTTTGTGCCTACTATCTCACTTTCTGTTTGTCTCTGGCTCCGGAGGAGCTAACATCCGTTTGATTGAAGTCGCTCAAGGCTTGAAGGAAGGAAAGAGCTGTATTGTTATGACTTTGGCCGAGACACTGATGGGTCTAGATGCCTTCTATCGCTGGGAGACGACCAGGTTCGCAGGGAGTCCACTACTACTGCAGGTAATGTTTCCCACCCTTCCTCACATATATATTTGCTCACATCACTCGGCCCTCGGGCTCGGTTTTTCTTACAAAACCCTCATCTTACTTTCTTTTTTTCTCATCGCCCATCTCTCTATTCTTTATTCTCTCATTTTTCATCCCTCCCCAGATATGGTTGATGGATAAATTGCAAGTTGTGGACTCTTGCCCTGCTTATTCAGCCCGTGGCTACTTCTTTCGGCAACGCCTAGTCAATGCTCCTGATGAGAGCTGGTGGTTTGAATGGATGTGCAACTTGTCAGCCGAACGCATTGCTTGGCGCTGTCCTTGGCTCAATCTCCCGGTGATGAGCTATAGCATGTTCCAGGATACCGGGATTCGTCTGATCGGCTTGACTCACTGTGTATTTTATTTTCCATTTCGTATTCTGCGCCAGTTTGGCCATGATCAGACTTGCCCTCCGGAGGGAATTGAGTATCCGGTCACTTTCCCGGTTCGAGGTGCACATCTTGCCCGACACATTACGGCTTGGAGGACCAGAGAGCTCCTGTCTCCTGCCCCTGCTTTCAGTTGCACTTTGTCTGATGAGTGCTGGGATTGGCTCAATGAGGAGGCACAGATTGGGCCTAGGTCGGCATCGGAGGCTTCGACTAGCTCCGGGAGGGGGCGCAGGGACACCTGACTTGACTATGCCCTAGATTTATTGCTTTACTAGTACTTTCAAGTTTTCGTTATGAGTGTAATAAAAAGCAACTTCAATTGTATGCAAGAGCAGGAGAACTCTGTTTTGAAATCAATGAAATTGAAGGTTGTGGTACTGAAAATTTTCCGCTTTGGTCCAAAAATGGTCTTAGTTGTGAAAAGATTAATTTGGACAAAGTCAACTTTTATTAAAACTTTTCAAAACTATTTTCGATATGGATCAGAACTGGACACGCCTGAGATCTGTCACTGAGATGCACAATCCTGGATCCTAGCAACTGGAAAGTTGCCCCTAGTCTGAACGGTACCACAGCACCTCCTGGCAACGGAAAGTTGCCCCTAGTCTGAATAGCACTGCACCGGAGATTACGATGAATGCTGATGAACAAGGATGCCTGAGATGATCAAAATGGACAAAGTTGATCGGGGAAAATGTTATGGCTGAACTTCAGAATGAAGCTGCCTACGTATCCCAAAGATGGGAATCAAGCCTTATGTAGTTCAGGCTTAGGTTCGCTCGGGTATTTTTACTCTCCTTTTGCGCTCTAACTTTTGCCAAGGCCGCCCTTTGCGGGTTTTCAACCTTGCGAGCTCAGTTTTTATAATTTCAAATTTTTTGTGCTCTGAGTTTTGCCTAGGTCGCCCTTTCGGGTTTTCGGCCTAGCGAGCCTCTCAGGGGTAGTATTTCTTCAACTTGTCCATGTTGATCGGTTGAGAAAACTCTAAGCCATCTAGATCCATCAGAACCACAGCCCCACCTGACCAGATTGACTTGATGATGTAGGGACCAGTCCAATTGGGTCTGAACTTGCCCCTTGGGTCGTGGATGGGAGCTCGGTTGTCCTTGAGCACCAAATCTCCTTCCTTTAAATTCCTGGACTTAACCTTCTTGTTAAAAGCCCGGGCGATTCTGCGTTGATAGCCTTGAATGTGGTACAGTGCCTTCAGTCTTCTTTCATCAAAAAGCATGAGTTCCTCAAATCTGTTTTGCTGCCAATCTGCTTCGGCTATTTGGCACTCGGCCAATACTCTCAACGACGGAACCTCAATCTCAATTGGTAGAACGGCCTCCATCCCATAGACTAATGAATACGGAGTCGCCCCTGTAGAAGTTCTGATTGAAGTCCGGTAGCCCCATAGAGCAAACGGCAGTTTGTCTGGCCAGTCCCGGTAGGTTTCCACCATCTTCTGCAGTATGCGCTTGATGTTCTTGTTGGCGGCCTCAACTGCTCCGTTGGTTTGCGGCCGGTAGGTAGACGACTTATGAAAAGCCACATTGTATTTTTCCAACAAGTCAATCACTTCCTTCTTGAAGTGGGAACCATTGTCTGAAACAATTTCATTTGGGACCCCGTAGCGACAGATGATGTTGTTCCTGATGAATTTTGCAACATGTGAAGCCTTCAACACTGCATAAGACTGGGCCTCAACCCATTTCGTGAAATAATCTATCGCTACCAAGATGAACTCATGCCCATTCGACCCATTTGGCGTGACAGCCCCGATCACATCAATTCCCCAAACAGAAAACGGCCATGGCGAAGTCATGTTATACAGCTTTGACGGCGGAATGTTCATGCGATTTGCATGAATTTGACACTTGTGACATCGCCGGACGAAACCAATACAATCCTCCTCCATGGTGGACCAGTAATAACCCTGTCTGAGAATCTTCCGTGCCAGCATGACCCCATTCATGTGTGCACCACATTCTCCCCCGTGGATGGCTTCCATCAGACGTTTTGACTCTTCTGCATCAACACACAGTTTATGCATTCCCAGATGACCCCTTTTATACAGTTTACCCCCGCAGATGATGAACTGAACGGCCAATCTTCTTATTGCCCTTTTGTCTTTGGCATTTACCCCTGGCGGGTACGCTTCTTTCTCCAAGAAATTCCAGATGTCGTGATACCAAGGGTGTTCGTCCTGAACTTCATCTATGGCTGCAATCGACTCATAGGCAGGTGCAAATTTTTGATCAATAATGACTGGACGCATTCGGACTCCACACGGGATGTCTATCATAGATGATAAAGTTGCTAAAGCGTCTGCGAACTTGTTGTTCTCTCTCAGTAGATGAGTAAAACTTAGCTTCTCAAACCGAGGAATCAGCAAGTCCAAGGTCTGGTGATACATCATCATATTTTCCTCTTTTACTTTCCAGTCTCCTTTAGCTTGAGACACAACAAGGTTCGAATCCCCAATGACGTCCAGCCGTCTTGCCCCTAGTTCCAGGGCTGCTTCCAAACCAGCAATGCACGCCTCGTATTCTGCTTCGTTGTTCGAGACTTTGAACCGGAGTTTGAAGGCTAGAGGGATACGGGAATTGTCAGGTGCTATCAGCAACACTCCTATCCCATACCCATGTTGATTTGACGCTCCGTCGAAGTACATCGTCCAAATTTCATCGTCGATATACAGAATTGCTTCATCTGGGAATAGATATTCAACTGCTTCATCCCCCTCAACCGGATGGTCGGCAAGGAACTCTGCCACTGCTCTTCCTTTCACTGACTTGCGTGTGACGTATGTGAGATCAAATTCGGAGAGCAACAGCAACCAACGGGCTAGCCTACCTGTAAGTGCTGGTTTCTCGAAGAGATATTTGATGGGATCAAGTCGTGAAACCAACATTACAGAGTGAGCTAACAGGTAGTGCCGCAGCTTCCTGGTAGCCCATACCAGAGCTAAGCAAGCCTTTTCTAGCGGCGTATACCGGGTCTCATACTCCAGCATTTTCTTGCTCAAATAATAGATGGCTCTTTCCACCTTATCTTCTGATTCTTGTGCAAGCATGCAGCCCATTGTAGTTTCAGTCACTGACAGATACAAAATCAACGGTTTCCCTGGTTCTGGTGGTGATAAAACGGGTGGGTTCTGTAGATATTCTTTAATCTGTTCAAATGCAGCTTGACATCGGCCGTCCCATTGGAACTTCTTTCCTTTCTTGAGGAGGCCAAAAAGTGGTTCACAAGTCAAGGTTAGTTTTGAAATAAACCGTCTTATGAATTGCACTTTACCCAGAAAGCCTCGCACCTCCTTTTCAGTCCTTGGTGGTGGCATTTCTAAGATGGCCTTGATTTTGGAAGGGTCGACCTCGATGCCCCTTTGCGTAATCAGAAACCCCAGCATTTTTCCCGCTGTAACACCAAACGTACATTTCTGAGGGTTTAGCCGCAACCGGAATTCCCTGATCCTTTGGAAAAACTTATGCAAGGCGGTGTAGTGGCCCTCTCTTTCCTTGGACTTGACAATCATGTCGTCCACGTACACCTCAACCTCTTTGTGGATCATATCATGTAGTATTGTGGTCGCGGCCCGTTGATAAGTAGCCCCAGCGTTCTTCAACCCAAACGGCATTACCCGGTAGCAGTATGTCCCCCATGGGGTGGTGAATGCAGTCTTTTCCCGGTCTTCGGGTGCCATCACTATCTGATTATACCCTGAGAAGCCATCCATGAATGAGAGCAAAGCGTGCCCTGCTGTGAAGTCCACTAACTCATCGATGTGCAGTAGGGGAAAGTCGTCCTTCGGACTAACTCTGTTCAAATCCCTGAAGTCTACACACACCCGGATCCTGCCGTCTTTCTTCGGCACCGGCACAATGTTGGCCAACCAAGTCGGGTATTCGGATACTAGCAGGAAGCCTGCGTCGATTTGCTTGGTGACCTCTTCTTTGATCTTGAGAGCCCAATCCGGGCGGATCCTTCTGAGTTTCTGCTTGACAGGTCGGGCCTCGGGGTCAAGGGGGATCCGATGCTGTACAATCTCAGGATCGATTCCAGGCATGTCTTCGTAGGACCACGCGAAAACATCTTTGAAATCTTTTAATAAAGCGACTAAGCGCTCGCGTTCCTCTGAAGACAACGTGGACCCGATCTGGACCAGCCGCGGGTCCTCCTCAGTACCAATGTTCACAGAAATGATTTCGTCCATTAATGGCTTAACAAATCTCTCTTGCTCCTGTTCAATTAAACGTTGTAAAACCGGAGGAACTTCGTCCTCTTCGTTTTCATCAAAATTTTGAAAGTCTGAATTAATACAATAAATCAGGGGCACAGAAAAGTACTCGGAAACCACAGGCAGTTCATTCTCATTAAGTTCATCCAAATCGTCCTCGGTTACAATAGACTCAAATGAGAAAGAAAAAGACGACCTGGACAGGACTGTGGCATCCGGGTTGACACCCCCAAGAGTACCAGACTCAGACTCAGACTCAGTCGAGCTGGAACCTGATTCCGACTCACAAGGTTCGGTGGAATCAGATTCCGGCTCACTACCTGACCCGGTGCTGCTGGACAGAAATCCCTCCTCGTATTGCCAGGTGAGGGAGGGTGCGATTGATGCATCCAAGATAGCTGCTGGTCGGCTCGCAGCCGTTTCATTCCCAATCATGGAAACCACAAAGTTATCCCCCAAGCACTCTTGGTTGATCAGAGGATCAGAGAGGAGACATGACAGTGCTACCCCCATTTCAAATTCAATGCCCTCAGGATCCACTGCTTTATTCTGTTCAACCTCAGTTGTTGGGTCTGTCTGCTCTGTGGCAACGTCATCCCCGGATAGTTGCAGGTCGAAAAAGATCTCGAAGCCTGGCACGCGCTTCTTCTCCGCGTTCAGCCATGGCTCTGGGAAGCCGCAAAATGGAAAGTCTTCCTCCTCCCGGACAAAGCGTCCGTTCAGGGTGCCCTGGATGGGCCTGTGCATCAGATCAAAAGGCTTCCCAGCCTGCTTCGCTCTGGCTCTGCCGGCCATTTCCTTCCCTTTCCTTGCCCAATCTTCTTTGGTGGGCAGATAACCCAGTCCAAAGGTATGTGGATTGTGTGGCACTTCGGCCAACGCTGCGACTCCTTTCCTGCCGCTTCTTCCCAATCCCATCCCGGGTATATGTTGTAGCTTGTTCATGAGGTAGACAGATTGAGCACTAACGTACATACCCTCATTCACAGCCATAATATTTTGCACCACCCGGGCCTCAGCTAAAGTAAATCCTGATATGAAAACATCCTCCGTGCCGTGTTCGATCTCCAGAACTGGTGTGGACACTTCCGGCGGCGGATGGATGGACGAATTCCCAAAGACGACGGCTACTCCCTCTCCACAGGGGTATTTCACCATCTGGTGTAGAGTGGAAGAGACTGCTTTTACTTGGTGCAACCACGGCCGCCCCAAGAGTAAGTGAAAGGTTGCGGGAACGTCCAAGACATGAAATTCGATGTTATGTTGTCCCGGACCAACCTTGGTCAGAATGTTAACAGTCCCCATCACTTCTCGACTGGTATTATCATATGCTCTGATTACCTGAGTCGTTGGTAAGAAGTCTACGGGCTTCAACCCGATTGCATACGCTGTTCTGACTGGGCATACATTAATAGCGGATCCGGTATCCACAAGTACCACCGGTATCCATTTGTCCCTGCATTCTACAGAGATGTACAGGGGTCTATTATGATCCACGCCCTCAGGTGGCAGCTCCTTGTCTGAAAAAGTCAATGCCGGGGAACCTCCTCCCGGAAAAACCAGCCCAACCAACTGCTCTGGCGTAGTTTCGATGGAGAGTTTGGCCTTGTCCATAGCAGAGAGGACAGCCTGTCTGTGCACCCTTGAAGCCATAAGCAGTCCCCAGATGGAGATGTCTGCTTGTATTTTCTTTAACTGTTTTAATACAGCCTCTTCTTCAACTTGCTTCTCCCTCTGCTTTTCTGCTTCTTTATCTTTCCCCGATGCCTCGGGTTGATCAAGGTGTGGGGGCTTGAAATACCGCCCACTTCTAGTCATATGGTCCACCTCTTCAAGATACCAGGTGCTGTCTGGTTGGCCACCCGCCCAATCTTCGTCTGTGTGGGCGAGATACAAGTCGTCATCTTCCCACCACATTCCATTAGCATCTAACAGGCACCTGTCTGGTTCCGGCCTGCTTGCGCTCTCAGCATTTTCCTCCCACATGCTCACAGCATGTTCAGTTTTTGTGCTCACAGCACTCTCACCCTCCTCATGGTTCTTCGCTTTTCGGATCCTCTCAGAATCCCATTTCTTTTCTTGTTCCTCCAGTGTCAACTGTTCGGTTTTCAAAATGTCTTGGTCCCAAGCGGAATTCTTCGTACCGGCGCTCTCCGGCAATTCGATCTGACTCTCGGCCCTTCCGGCCACAAATGGTACTTTTGCCCCTGCCGGGCCTTGCTCTGATTGAAATTCCACGATGTCTGGCTGATCATCTAACCACCCAACGACTTCTGCTGACTCCTCGTATTCGAACCAGTTGATTGATGCATCCCCTGATTCTTGGTCGCTGAAAAATTGGAGGTTGGCGAAGTCCTGTTCCATTGTAGTCAGATCATCTGCCCCTTGTTCAGGTCTGTCCCCCCGGATCATGCACAGTTCAGTCTTCTCTGGCAACCCCACACTCAGCTTAGGCTGGCCCATTGACAAAATATATTCACTCGGATCATAAGCTCTTCCAGCTAGATTCCCAGACTGCTCCACCCCAGACTCAACAGTTTTGCTTTCCTCGGAAGCCTGCCCCGTTCCATTTTCGGTGGTCACCACCTTTGGCTCAGGTTGGGTTGTGGAGGTGTCCATCATGCACAAGTCAATGCTATCAGGAAGGATCACCTTTGGCTTGGGTAGGTGGGAGGGAGTAATGTAGATACTTGGGTCGTAAGACACGTCCCCAGTTTGGATGAGATTGATTCTTTTGGGTGGATCTTGGTTATGTGCTGGGAGTGGGTTGGTTGTAACGTTGGGTCGCTCGGGAGGTAGAATGATGTTTTTGTCAATGAGGTCTTGAATCTCATGACGCAGCCTGTAACATTGGTCGGTATCATGACCATGCTGCTGGTGGTATTTGCAATATTTGGCTGGGTTGTGGGAAGGGGGGAGTGGATTTGGAGGGGGCCTCGGTTCCAAGGGTTTCAGATGCCCCTTTCTGACTAGAACCCTGAGGACTTTGGACAAAGGCATATGTAGTGGAGAGAAGGTTCGTTGGCCTCTAGATTGGTATCTTGAAGCTTGGTTACTGCTTCCAGATGCATCGGAAAAAGGTGTGGCCGCTGCGGGCCTTGGTTGGGGAGGGGGATTGGTGGTGACCATTCCGACCTCTGAAGTTTTTGCATTGGTAGAGCCACTTGGGCCTGCATTATTGTTTCGGTTAAATGTCCGGCGGGGCTGCTCCCGGTCTTGGTCGAACAGACCCTACTTCATCGCATCTTCAATCTGCATCCCCATATCATGCAGATCTGCGAAGGTGGGGAAGGGAACTACAATCATCTTCTTCATTAACCCTGGTTGGAGATTGCGCACAATCATCCGGATTTGATCTCTGTCTGTGGGCCTCAAGGTCATCATCGATGCCTTTGCCCTCCACCGGGTTACAAAGTCGGAGAAGGACTCCTTGGGTTCCTGCCTCGTTGTCTCGAGATCACGAGTAGTAATCTCGATCTGTGTGTTATATGAATATTGTGCAACGAAGGCCCCAGCCATCTCATCCCAGTTTCTCTTCACATCATCTTCGAGTTTTGCGTACCAAATGGCCGCAACCCCTGACAGAGTTCTGCCAAATAAAGAAAGCTTTTGCGGTCGGGTTAGGCCCATCGGCCTCAAGATGTCTGAAAATAATCGGAGATGGACCATGGGGTCTCCAGACCCATCAAAACGATCGATCTGGGGCATCTTAAATCTGTCCGGCAAAGTCACGGCCACGTCAGTATAGCCGTCCTCAATATCTGGGATGGCCTTCACCCCCTGTGACTTCTTGAAGAGCTTTTCCAACTTGCTCAATTTCAGAGCTGTCTGGTCTACCTCGAACTCAAATGGAGAGTCCGGGTGATTAGGTGTAAGGTTCTTGGACAATTGCGGCGGAAGCGGGGGCGGAGCCAGCCCCGTTGGAAGACTCGTGTCCTCTTGAGCGTTTTGAAAGTTTGGCGGAGCGTTCTGTGGATCTGGGAGGGTATTCTGGGTATTTTGGGTATTCTGGAGATTTGGAGGGACATTCTGGCCAGTGGGCATCTGTTCAGGTAGTGGAGCCCCGGGTGGAGAAGGGATTTGATGCGCCCCTAATGGAGGAGGGACCTGGTTTGAAGTAGATGTTGCATTCTGCTGTTGTAATCTGGTGATCAGCTCAGACTGCTGGGCCATGACAATGGCCTGCTGTTTAGAAAATTCCGCTTGGCGGATAGCATCATCTTGCATTTGTTTCATGCTCTCATTCATCTGGCGCATCATCGCCTCCATTGCTGTATTCTGTTGTTCCATCTGAATAACCGGCAAGTGTATCTCTATAGCAGAAACAGGAATCTCAACCCGACTGTCTGACACTAGAGTAGGCTGCTGTACTAGTAATCTCTGCTCTGATGGACTGCGTTTCCTCGGCCTCCTTCTGATAACCGGGGGTAATGAATGGAACACCGGATGTCCGTCAACTAGATCCTCGGATCGTGTAAGTCGGCGACCTCGTGTCCAAAGTGCTTGGGGAATATCTGATGGTTCGGAAGCAATTGTGCCACAAACTGCCCCCTAGCAAAAAGATAATAAAGCAAAAAGGAAATAAATGACCAGAAAAACGGGCAGCATAACAGCTTAAATTTAAATACACACAACATACAGTTGGGCATACAACACGCAGTTTATAAGCTGGAAATACACTGTCCTCAACCACTGATCACTGTTCCTCTAAACTGAATCGGATATCCGCAGACGACTGATTTTCAAATAACTGACTGATGCCCGCAGGCGTAACGTGCCAACTTAAAACTGATGCCCGCAGGCCTGATGTCCACACTCATACTGATACATGCATTCCCTGTAGAGACGCACTCTAGCAAGCACATAGTAGATAAGTGAGAACCAAAACACCCCTATATTGGGATAGGGTTTCCCTGTCCTATTTTGTCAGGAACTAGGGGTTCACTACGCACACAGCGGCTTCAAACAACCTATGTCGGGTAAGCAACCTGTCCTAGTTTGGAATGGTCACTATGGATCCGAATATGCACTAGGTCGAATGGTCAAAAAGGGTGCCCCGGTAAAACCGGGGTTTGTGCTCCCATACTGGCAGAGCCCGTAACCGATCAGCCTTATGGACATGCCTTGACAAGACAAGCCTCTGGCAAACCGCTCAGGAATAGCAGATGGCAAACACGGTGTCCTAGGCGCACCAATGCAAATGCAATGCAAAGAAATACACAAGTGTAGTCAAAACCAGATATCATGAGTTCGAGTCAAGTTCTCTAACTCCCCAGCGGAGTCGCCAGAAACTGTAACAAGCCCGCGAGGGACCTCGCTACAGTTCGGACTCGATTTTGTTGCGGTTCTTAATCTTGAACCAAAGAGTCCAAATCCGGCAAGTCGTTTTGAGAAAAACAGATTTTTAGAAAAGAAGTGCCAAACATGGACTGCTTTGCCAGATACAGAGTCGCCACCTAAATATTTTTTAAATGGGAAACTTAGGAAACCCTGACTCGGTGCCAAAGGCCACGTGTCCGTCATCACCAAAGTTGCCTCGGCTCGGGAACTTGGGTACGATTGGGGAAGGTCACATCGTGAGCACCCCCGCTCGCCCGGTCAAAGACCGGCCTCTACTAACCATGATATCTGTTTTTGAAAACTTTGTGCGTTCTTATTCCGGTTATTAGCCTAGATTACTATGTGATGCTCGCAGCAAACAAGTATAGACTGGGCCGTCTGAATTGGAACAAAACATTTCATGTTTGTTTTTTTGAAAATGGTATGAAGGTGCTACCCGCAGGTAGGCTAAAACGCGGATTTGCCACCCTCGGGTGGGCTTAGAAAACAGTGATTTTGCCACTATCTAGTGGGCTTAAAACAAACAATCGATGCATTGTTCCAATCCAAATAACTCACCCTCCACCCACAGGCATTCAAGGCAGTTATATCACATAAGCAAATAACCTCATGGCAAGCATGCTATCATGGCAACACTCACACGCATGCAAGAATGCTAAAGCATAAAACTCACCGAGTACTCCAAGCCAAAACAGAAGCTCATTAGAAATCCATGCATGATCCTAAGTATATAGAAATGCCTAATGCAACACATGCAAAAATGCAAACTATAGCAGGCTCGGCTATTCCAAAGATGGCATGTGGAATGCTACAACTAACACGTATTCAATTTGGAATCGAAATATAGATGCAGTTTGTATGATGCGCCGAGCCCGGTGCATGCAAACAGATGAATGATGCAAACATGCTGTCATGCTGTATGCTATTTGAAATATGCCCTAATCTACTATCATAAGCGGGTAAATAAAAGGGAAGAAAGACGTGGGATTGGAAGACATACATCACACTCACACACCCTTATTACAGTTGTGCCCTCGCGCAGAGGGTCCGAATAAAATAATACAGTCCGAACAATAGAATATTACAGTCCGAATAAAAGAATATTACAGATTTCTAATTAATTAACAAATTAAATAAGAAAACGGTAAAACTGGCATGCAAGCCAGGGACTGCCTTGCTTCTGACGGATGATGCATGTTGGGCTGCCTTGCGCGGAAATCCACTGGGATGCCCCGATTAGCCTCTGTTTACAATGTTTCTCGAAATGCGTGTCAAGTCCCGGAAAGTTGCTGATTCTTCATTTTGCTGCAACAGAGAGCAGGAAAGGGGCATAGCAATGTATTTCACAAATATATGCATGCCTCGATCCTCGTGCCACCAATCACGCATATCGATGCATGATGGCTGAGAAGTCGGATTGCATAACTCAATATAGGATGAATGCACATGAACGCTATGATGAAAACCTAACTCCATCATGGGTTATCCGGAGTGTCGGCGACTGGAGAATTGAGACCCGTTCCGTCACTCGGAGTACGGAACGGACCTCGTTTCCCGTGCCCGGGCTAACGCCTATCCCGAACACGATGCAATATGCATGGTATGCATGAAATGCAGCTAACATGTGATATAGCATGCACAATGCTATGAAAGTGAGATGTCTCGAAATGCGTGCCCACGGGCACGCAAACCGAGGCGATGATGTGCAATGCAAATCGGATAAAACCGAAGTACCTCGAAATGCGTGCACACGGGCACGCAAACCGAGGAATGCATAAAATGGCATACGGAATGCAATGATGGGCTTACGCCAACATGAGAGGACCTCAGCCGCACTCACATAAGCTGTCGTCGGATAAAAAAGAGGTGCCTCGAAGTGCGTGCCCGAGGCATGGCCCGAAGGCATGAAATGGCACGGGAAATGATATGCAAGCATGCAAACCAAATTTCAGCACCTAAATGAAGGGGAAAACAGCCCCGAAATGATACGAAATGACAACCAATGCATGAAATCATCCCGAAATGCGATATTAAGCCCCCGAAATGGCCTACAGCTACACTAAACATGCAAAATTGATACATGAAAGCAAAATTAGTAGCAAGGCAGTCCCAAATATGGCATTTTTCCAGTACAAATCATTGATAAATAACAACCACAAGTATGATAAAAATGGCTTGCAAAAATGGGGGAAAAGAGGAGAATTACAAAGCAAGTGGTATCTACAATGCTCAAACTGAAAAACACAGTTCTACAACATTAAAGAGGATCCAAAAATATGCATATTTACAATAGATGACATCCCCCAATTCAGTGTGTAGATCTGCTAAACATAGCATGCAAAATAATGTGCCAAAAGGGGCTATAACACAAGGTACCAAAAGCATGCATCAATCAACCTTGGACCCTTAACAAAACTTGAATAACAGACCAAAAAAAGACACTTTCTAAGCCTGATGGAGGCCGAAAACAGAAGCTAAAATGGCCTAAACAAACATGCAATTTTACGGGAAATAAGGCCAATATAACATAAAGTACCAAAAACATTCACCAAATGGCTTAAGGTCCTTAACAAAACATTAAGAATAGACCAAAATAAGCCTCTTTCTAAGCCTGATGAAGGCTGAAATCAGAATTCAAATAAGCCTAACAAAGCATGCAAGATAGGCAAAGAACATGAATTCAAGGCAAGTGACATGTAGAGCAAGAAAACCAGGTTGAGCCCTTCTTAAATGTTGAAGAGGGGCTCAAAATAAGCACAATATCAGTAGGTTTCATGCTCCAACTCAGATCACAAGTAGGCCAAATAAAGCATGCAATTTTACGGTAAATTGGAAGAAATACAAAGCAAGTGCATACTAGAATCACCAAACATGGTTGAGCCCTTCTTCAATGTTGAAGAGGGGCTCAAAATAAGCCCAATAACAGTTTATAGTATGCTCGAAATCAGATCACTCAAAAGGAAAATAAAGCATGCAAATTAATGG
Source organism: Camellia granthamiana (assembly GCA_036172215.1). Taxonomy (NCBI): domain Eukaryota; kingdom Viridiplantae; phylum Streptophyta; class Magnoliopsida; order Ericales; family Theaceae; genus Camellia; species Camellia granthamiana. Next base: position 45,621,753 of record CM069903.1, on the reverse strand, counting down.
CCTAAAGAATGGTATTGAAAGAACTATATCATGGAGACACCAAATGAAGTTGAGCCCTTCTACAATGTTGTAGAGGGGCTCAAAATAAGCACAAAATCAGTAGGGGCCAAAGCCTAAAACAGAAAGGAAATAGGGTAAAGAATTGATGGAAGAAAATGCTAGAAAAAGGGATTTAAAGACTTACCCTTGAAGACAAGTCTTTTGCTTCTTCTTGCCTTAATGAAAGTTGCTTCTTGGCCTCTGGAAAACACCCATTTGCTGCTGGAATGGAGGTGGTGATGGTGGAGCTTAGGGTTGATGAAGGAATTAGCTAGGAAGCTTGAAGTTTTTTAGGATTTTGAAGATGGAAATGAAGGTTTTGGGAGAGGGAGTCTTGAGGTGGATTTTTGTAACCCTAGGGAAGGAGGAGGGCAGGCCCTTTAATAGGCAAAAAAAAAGGTGTAAAAGGGGAGGGAAATGCACCCAAGCTTTCCCTCCCAAAATATCCCCCGGATGCCCGGGATATTTTGAAGAAATATCCGGACAGCTGGAAAGGGCTGGAAAGCAGAAAGCTGGCCGGCCAGGTAAATTTCTGGGAGGTGGCCGGCCGGCCACCCCACCTGGTCGGCCAGCCACTCACCCTGGCCGGCCGGCCATAGCCAAAAATTGAAGAGGAAAATTGCTGGCCGACCACCACTCCTTGGTGTCCTCCCAGGTGTGTAGAACAAGGTTCCAAGGTTGGAAATTGGCAACACTGAAGCAGGAGCCACAACATAGAGCTTGAAGAAGAGGCTCAAAAATGAAATCAACAATTGCTGGCCGACCAGTAGTTTTTAGGGTCCTCCCAGGTGTGTAGAACAAGGTTCCAAGGTCGGAAATTGACAACACTGAAGCAGGAGTCACAACATAGAACTTGAAGGAGAGGCTCAAAAATGAAACTCTGAGTTGCTGGCCAACCATGCACTTTTAGGGTCCTCCAATGTCCCCTGATCACAAATATGTAGCTTTGGTTGGAAGAAAATACCCCCAGGGTGTTCAACATTGGCCCGGAAGTGAGCAAAACGGGCGCCGGAGGAGCGAAACTAGTTACCTGGGATAATTGCTGGCCTCCCACCCCCCAGTGATCTTCCTGGTGTTGAAACAGAGGTACCTGCCAAATTTGAACAAAAACTAATGAGAAATGAACGCTCGGAGCCAAAACCGGGCAATTCGGGATCTCGAAAATGGGCTGCAGGTGCCGGAAGTGGTGTTCAGCAGCGAAGTGGGCATCTGTGACCCCAGTGTCCCTCAGAATGACAAAACAGAGGTTCCTGCCAAAAATCAGAGAAAATTGATGCAAAATGAATGCTCGGGGCCCAAATCACGCAGTTTGGGGTCCCGAAAACCGGCTACAGGCACTGAAAGTGGCATTCAGCCACGAAGTGGGCATCAGAGGCCCCAGTGTTCCTCGGAATGATAAAACAGAGGTGCATGCCAAAAACCGGAGAAATCGGAGATGGTTGGGTGGTCCCGAGCCGAGGCACACGGCCTGACGGCTCCGAAAACCGGGAACCGGGCCCCGAAATGGGCAAAATAGCCTACGGCCACGAAACGTAGCTCACGGCCACCGGGAGATAGTCTACGGGACCACTCCCTTCCCTCAGGAAAGAAAACAGAGAAAACCGAGTCTGGTTCGCAAACCGAGACAAGGCACAGAAGAGAGTTCGGAAGTCCGGAGGCAGGGCGCACGGCCGCGATTCTGAAACTTCTGAACGAGCACAGTATGCAACATCACCAAGCGCTCAATCGGTGACGTCTGAGTCTTAAGGTCGGTCAAAAATGGGGTGTCTACAATATGTTGTAGAATGCCTCTTGATAAGAGATGGAATGACCGGGAATGGGTCGAATTGTGGAATGTTGTGGTATAACATTGTTTAAAAGAGAGGAAAACTTGCTTTTCAAAAACTTGTCCTAAATTTCGGGGACGAAATTCTTTAAGGGGGGGAGGTTATAGCGATCCCGGGTTTACCCCTTGTTGTATAGCGATCCGGACATGTGTCCGTGGATGTTGGTAGTGGAGTATTGTCTTGTTTACATCCTTTCTTGCTTTGTATTTGAGTTATAGGATGTGTTGGGCAGGTTTGTTACAGGTTGGTTGAGCTTAGGAACAAAGTCTAGTTGCCCAGGTTTTGGCTGGTCCGCTCGAGCGGAGATGTTCACGCTCGAGCGGAGAGGTTGTTGTTGCTTGTGCACTCGAGCGGGGGTTTTGGCGCTCGAGCGGAGAATGCACCCATTCAGTATTTTGTGCACCTGCAAAACTTCTGCAAGTGTGGTTCCTACGCTCGAGCGGGTTTGGTGCGCTCGAGCTGGTTGCGCTCGAGCGGGGATGTTGCGCTCGAGCGGACAGTGTGTTTTTGGTGAGAGTTCTGGGAGGGGGAGACCTGCGCTCGAGCGGGCTGGTGTCTACGCTCGAGCGGACGAACTTTGTGTCTGTGTCTTGGCGCTCGAGCGGACAATGTTGCGCTCGAGCGGACCATGTTTTTGTGTCTTTACGCTCGAGCGGAGCGTCTTACGCTCGAGCGGACCTGTCGTATAACTGAGTGAGACTGGGCATTTTAAATCACTTTTTTGACTTATCTTCTCTCTCTTACTTTACCCAAAACGCCATTTTCAGAGCTTCTCACTCAAAAACCTTAACTTCTCTCTTAGTATTGATCTAGCTAGGGTGTTTTGCTCACCTTTGGTCTTCACAAAAAGGGTGTAGATCGTCGAGGGCGTTCTTTTGATCCGAATAGTTTGGTGTTTGGAGCATTTTGGTTTTGGGTCCTTCTCCTTTGGAACTCATCTTTTGAGGTAGGGATATCGTACTCCTCTTTATGAGTTTTGTCTTTAAATTTTAGCATTTTGATAAGTTGGGAGTTGTTGTGTGATTTTGGGAAACTTTGGGTCATTGTGTAATTTTACAAAAGTTGGGGGTTTTCATCTATGATAAACCTAGAAGCATGTTTAGTATAGAAACATGGAATTAATGTTGAAACATTAAGGAAATTGGAACCTAAGGGTTATGATGTTAATTATGGAGAATGCCCTAATTACATTGATTGATTAATTTGGATAATTAATTGTGTTGATTTGTGATGTATATAATTGTTGTTTATATGCATTGTGTTGTGTTGGAGAAGATAGGGGATGTACTCCACGGTTTAGGGGAAGATAGGGGATGAACCTCTAAACCGGATGTTGTTGGGAGGAGATAGGGGATGAACTCCGTAGATAGAGCGGGTATGCCTATCTAGAAGTGTATGGACAGAGCGGATATGCTTGTCGTTGGAAGTATTGATATAACTGTTATGTTTATCTTTGATGAAGTGAAAAGTGTTGGCATGAGTGTTTGTCTCATGTGTGATGTTTGGCCAGGTTCTGAGCCAAGGTTATGAAATGGCAAGTAAAAGGAAAAGAAATGGAAATGAAAGGAAATATAGACTTAAGTGTCTTGGAATTGTGTTATGTTATGAATGAATGTAAAAGTGTTGACCATCTATCAACTGTTAATCTTTTAGTCATTGTTCATAATTGGTTTAGTATATTTCTACTGGGCTGTGGCTCACCCTATATGGGAACATCATTTTCAGGTACAGGAAGCATGCCACCTCCAAGGACTTAGCTTGGGAGGCTAGTGGCGGACAGACTTTTTGGTTGTCTTTCCTTTTGTTGTATTACATGTAAATTCAAGCCAAGGGCTTTATGTGTAAACGAGTTAGTACTCTATTTTTGTGTAACCAAGTGTTAACTTGGAAAGCTGTAAGCCCTTAGGGCATTTGCTTTTGTTGTTAACATGTGATACTTTATGTAATAAAACTCTGATGAATGGAAGGATGTGGACCTTTTATATATCATAGCATGTCTATATTGTTGGGATTAATGTTATTATTTTGAGGGCGTTACAGTTTAAGCAATGAGGGGGGTGTTGAAGGATATGCATTATCTTTCAAGAGTGTGATTCCTAGGAGGACTCTACATGGAGGAGTAATAGTCCTATTAGGATTGTGCCATGCGGAACCTATAAAAGCTCACAACATAACCTATGTACAGGTAACACAACTTTGATTCTCGAATACACAAAGCTTTTATCTATTTGTCTATTTTGCTGACTTAGGCATTGAAGAGGTATCCGGCACACACCCGCCGGCTAGCTCACGTTTGTGTTTTCAGGGAGTAAAGCGACGATGTTTGGAGGAGCGCAGACTTGATCAACAAGATTATACAAGAAGATTATACAGTATATAATACCACAAATTCAAACCAAAGTATGAATTTAAGAAATCAAACAGTATGATACCACAGTATGAATTTAAAAAATTAACTCATGAATTCTATAAGGGCCTTTTCGTTGAAATAGAAAAATACGAAATCTGGTTTAGATTTCCATACTTACCACATCTGTACCTTGTTTCAATATGAAAGGTCTTAAGGAAGTCCATAATGCTTCAGACTTAATGCTTCAAACCTGTTGTCAATATTATTGAAACAAAATATCATTGAAGATTATTAAAGATATCCAAAAATTAAAGATATCCAAACATGTTGGTAACATTCATTAACATTTTGAAAGATTATTGAAACAAAAGATATCCAAAGATAGAAATATAAAAATTAAAGCCCAGGTTTCCATTTTCCCAATTGTTAGCTACTAATTAATGCTTGATTGGTTGTGTATGAATGACATTTAATAGCATTCCAAATGAAATTATAATGCATTATAAGCTAATAAATCGTAGAGGTTATTTGTAAATCAAATTTGAATGTTATCAAAATGCTATACAAACTAATAAACGAGTAATACCTTTGATTAACAGGTTAATAAAATGAATAACAGGTTAATAAAATAGTACCAATAATACTACTAATCAAACATGCCCTAAGTGTCATTCAAGGAGAAAAGAAAAAAAAAAAAGAGATTAATTTAACTTCTAACTATTTTGATTAAATTTGTCTACGAATAGGAAAATTAGCTAAAAAGCCAAAAACTAACACAAAAAATCAACCCATTCTCTCTATTTAAAAAGCCACAAAAAATAAAATTAATAAAAGAAACAATATCACATACATCTATATAACAAGGAAGCTTAGATTTTAGATTGAATTAGATTGAAAAATCAACCCATTCTCTCTTTTGTCCCTTTGTCAATACATGGACCATTAGATTGAATTCAATCCAATGGCTCACAATGTCTAATCACCTTATAGATCCTCTCTCTCTCTCTCTCTCTCTCACACACACACACACACACAAACACACACATACACACACTCCCCTTTCAAATTTTGAACACATACACCTCTCTCTCTCTCTCTCTCTCTCTACGTTACTCTCTTCATCTTCTTTCTTTCTCCATTCCTCTAAACCGCCCCGACAAACCCATCTCAATCCCTCTCTCTACATTACTCTCTTCATCGTCTCTCTTCCTTCATTCCTTTGAACCGCCCCAACAAACCCATCTCAATCCCTCTGAACCGTCCCAAAATTCTTTAACTTCGCCGCTGGCCGAATCCGAGCTGTACAACTGGCATGGCTCCGACACAGAGGTAAAGAATTTCTCTCTATCATCCGAAGACCAGAGTCAGATCTACGAACCCTCCTCCAAATCCACAGAGGTAAAGAATTTTTCTTTGTTGTTTAATCATATATAAATTTATTTATTTTCTTTGTTGTTTTCTCTCATATTAATCAACAAATCGGACATTTTTGGGGATTAATCTAGATAGCTTTTTGGGGATTAATCTAGACAGTTTTTTGTATCAAAATCGGACAATTTTTGGGATTAATCTAGACATTTTTTTGTTTTGGTTGGGAAGGTTTGTTTTGGTTGCCTATTTTGCCATTCTTTTTTTTTTTTTGATCTGTTTTACCATATTAATCTAGACAACTCTTTTTTTTTTTTATTTCTATTTTGGGTTAAACAATTTTTAAACCCTTAGTTTGTTGTCATATATATATTTTTTATCTTATTTTTTGTTCATCTTTTTCATCTTATTGAATGACCCAATAAGTCATGTATTGTAAGTGTTTGATAGAATGACCCAATAAGTTTTCTTTATTTTGATTTTGGGAATATATATAGGCACACAACTAGAACCCATTTCCAGAACAACCAATCATGTTTTTTAGTTTTGTTTTTTTTATTTTTTGGTGTGAGTTTACTGGACTCAAATCAATTACGATCATTACAAGTGTTTGATAGAATGACCCAATAAGTCATGTATTGCAAGTATTTGATAGAATCACCCAGTAAGTCATATTAAAATTATATACACCCCCAAAACTTTTTAACGATATGCATCCAAAGTTATAATCACACTAGTTCATAATCTTAAAAAAATATCATAAATCCTCATAACTAAGGCCACTTAAATTTATAATTATACATCACAAAATTTTATAACCAAAACCACCATGGGTTATAACCATAAACACTACAAAAAGTCTAATAACCAAGTTCATCATAAATTTGAACATCACAAAATCTTATAACTAAATGCCACAAATCATTAGAATCCTTGTGCATGGTACACATTTTTTCAACGTTTATTTTATAACCAAAATCACCATGTGTATCAAAGAATTTTTCAACGTTTATTTTAATTAACTCTTAAAAATTATTTGTGATATGGTAAGTTTTCAGCTTGGAAAACAGAGTCTTTTGACAAGGCATTCAACATTAAACCTGTAGTTCTAAATTTAAGTTTAATATTCCTTTTGTTTCTTTTCTATTTTTGTTGGTAATCAAGTTACCGATAAATCAAGTTGAACTTGCTTTGCATCTCATGAAGAATTATTCATTACTCATATAGTAAATGTTTTCTTTATTTTGATCTTATTTTGCTCTCATGTTTTATATATTCACTATTGTATTTTTATCTTCATTTCACTTTTATTTTAGCCACTTCATTTTTTATTTAAAAAAAATTCCCCCTTTCCATTTGCATAAAAGGGAATATAAGCAATCAAGCAAAATAGGACTGGTAAGTAGTGGAAAAATTAGGAGTGGAAGGAACTTTGGAGTAGTGGCCAATAATGTAGCTCCTGATAAAAAATAGTTCTGCTAGAACTTTTTATTTTTATTTTTATTTTTTATGCACCATAAGTTTGCTTCAACCAAGTTCATCATAAATTTGAACATCACAAAATCTTATAATTAAATGCCACAAATCATTAGAATTCTGGTGCATGGTACACATTTTTTCAACGTTTATTTTATAACCAAAACCACCATGTGTATCAAAGAATTTTTCAACGTTTATTTTAATTAACTCTTAAAAATTATTTGTGATATGGTAAGTTTTCAGCTTGGAAAACAGAGTCTTTTGACAGGGCATTCAACATTAAACTTGTAGTTCTAAATGTAAGTTTAATAGTCCTTTTGTTTCTTTTCTATTTTTGTTGGTAATCAAGTTACCGATAAATCAAGGTGAACTTGCTTTGCATCTCATGAAGAATTATTCATTACTCATATAGTAAATGTTTTCTTTATTTTGATCTTATTTTGCTCTCATGTTTTATATATTCACTGTTGTATTTTTATCTTCATTTCATTTTTATTTTAGCGACTTCATTTTTTATTTAAAAAAATTCCCCCTTTCCATTTGCATAAAAGAGAATATGAGCAATGAAGCAAAATAGGACTGGTAAGTAGTGGAAAAATATCTTCATTTCATTTTTATTTTAGCCACTTCATTTTTTATTTAAAAAAAATTCCCCCTTTCCATTCGCATAAAAGAGAATATGAGCAATGAAGCAAAATAGGACTGGTAAGTAGTGGAAAAATTGGGAGTGGAAGGAACTTTGAAGTAATGGCCAATAATGTAGCTCCTAACAAAAAATAGTACTGCTAGAACTTTTTATTTTTATTTTTTATGATTTGCTTCAACCATCTGGTCATGTTCTTCCATAAGTGTGGTCACTTTTTTCCTTAAGTTTCGCCTTCTTTTATTGGTTTTCTTTATCTTTTTTATCCAAAGTGTATTGTGAAAGTCTCAATAGCTTTACTGTGAGTGGTTTTGGTGGATGTTAGGGCAGTGGGTATTTAAATCGAATGAATGTCTCAGCATCATTTAGTGAAGTGGGTATTCAATGATCACATAATTTTTTTGTTCTCCTAAAATACTTATTTATTTATTTATTTATTCTCCTAAAATACCTTTTTCAAACCTTAGAATCATATCCTTCTATTTATTTTTGTTGTGAGTTGGGTGTTGCCTTTTTTGAATTGATCATAACTTGTTTGTAGCTTTTATTTCAACAATGTGATTATGGCAGTGGAGTTTTGGTTTCAAATGTTGAGTTTTGGTTTCTTTTGTGAAACAGCCACATCTTATTAGCATTTTTTGATCCGTTTTTTAATTTTGAAGGGACATTTGTCTATATCATTTTTGATGGCGATGATTTTGGCTTAGATAGCTTTGACAAGACGTTTGATTCAATTTACAATTCAATTTAATATCCTTCTATTTATTTTTGTTGTGAGTTGGGTGTTGCCTTTTTTGAATTGATCATGACATGTTTGGAGCTTTTATTTCAACAATGTGATTATGGCAGTGGAGTTTTGGTTTCAAATGTTGAGTTTTGGTTTCTTTTGTGAAACACCCACATCTTATTAGCATTTTTTGAGAAGTTTGATTATTTAAAGCTCCATTTTTTAATTTTGAAGGGACATTTGTCTATATCATTTTTGATGGTGATGATTTTGGCTTAGATAGCTTTGACAAGACGTTTGATTCAGTTTACAATTCAATTTAATAATGAAACTGCACTGCTCAAAGTTGCAGCTCATCCTATTTGAAATCCATTTTAGCGACTCTGTAGCATCATCTCTTCCCGTTTCTCTCTTGCTCTCTCTTCAACGGACCACCACCGAGGTAATGCCACTTCTCCCTTGCTCTCTCTTCAAACCTCACCTCTTTCAGCATCTTTTGTTTCAGTAATTTTTCAATAATCTTTACTCTAATTTGTGGATATCTTTTGTTTCAATAATCTTTAATTTCTAGCAGGTTTGTTACACAATAATGTTGACAGCATGTTGTCCAATTTAACTGCTTTATTGATGTTTACAGTTTGTGATTGAAACATTGTGTCTGAAGCATTGTGGACTTCTTTAAGACCTTTCATATCAAAACATTGTGGTAAGAATTTGATTTGTGTTCTTACTTAAACATTGTGTCTATATATATTTTATGTTTGCTTTATTAGTTATTTATTTCAGTTTTCTTTATATATTTTGTTCCTCCTGCTATGTGAAGTTTAAAATTAGAGTGATATTAGCATGTGTGGTATTAAAAAAAGATTGTTCGCAGTGCCTTCAGGCACGAGTTATCCCTAGCGTACATACATAAAATACAATTATAGACTTGTATCCAGAGATAGAAATATAAATACTAAAGAAAAATCAAAACTCAGGTTTCCATTTTCCCCATTATTTGTGAATCAAATTCAAATGTTATCAAAATGCTATACAAAGTAATAAATTCGAATGTTATCAAAATGCTATACAAACTAATAAACAGGTGTTTTATGCCCGCGCCTGAATGCACTATCTAATAAAATTCTTATATTACAATCTATGTGTTGCAAAAATGTTAACGACCATAAAAATGTTTTATGAAAAGTGTCTCAAAGTTGTGATCAAACAACCAAAAATGTTTAGGATCAATCAATCAACCAACGAAGGCTAGATGATTTTTCGTAAAACTTTAAGAGAAATTATGTAGCATACCCAAACAAATACAGCCCTAAATAGTATATCAAAAAACCATAAAAAGACCACTACATGAAACTTTTGATTGGTTCAAGATAACTTGTGAAAATACAATAAAGAATTCAAATCAAAAGTTACGTTGATCACAAATTGTTCTAGGACCATCTCGGATGAAACAAACATAACTTTTTAGTAATCACTATTAAACTCAAAATAAAACAATCAAATTTAGATGAGTAAACCAAACTAAACCAAACCAAGCCTTAAGTCCCATCAAATGGGATCGATTGCATAAATAAAAATGTACACAATAAAATAATCAATTTCAAATTAGTTTAATAAAAAAAAAAAAAGCCATTGCCTATTTTGAAGAGCGATTGTGGTCGATGACAAACTAAGAAGCCACTTACACATAAATGCAAAAAATATATTCTTGAAGTCCCAAACATGTTTCTCATGTGTGATGGCATTTTTTTGTGCTCAAAATATTAGAGTGATTTCATGTGGACAATGACACTTTTTACCAAGAAAGGTAATATATCTTGTATATAAGAATAGCACTATCACATTCTCTCTTCTTCTTTTTTCATCTTGCCGCACTAAAATGCCTCTCCAACTCACAGAAAATCATGCAGTGGAATGAAATACATTTATTCACTACAACAAAATTAACTATTCACGGCATCATGTTTACGACATGCATTAAATGCATGTCGTAGTTAGTACATTCTACGGCATTTTTTTTTTGCAAGCCGTTAATGTTTTGTCAATAACAGCATACATACCATATAAGTCGTTGATTTATATATTTATAGCATGCAAAAGTATGCCGTAAAAAATGTATGTTTTTACGATTTACAAAAATATGTCGTAAAATATTTGCACTTAAGACGACATACATTTCATGTTATAAAATATTATAACTTTACACGACATGCATTAACATGTCGTGAAAACTTTTGCAAAAAAAAAAAAAAAATTCAATGCAAAATTTTTTTATGACATGCAAAAGCATGCCGTAAAAAATGTATATTTTCACGGCATACAAAAAATATGTCATAAAATATTTGTACTTAAGACGACATACATTTTATGTCGTAAAATATTATAACTTTACACGGCATGCATTAGCATGTCGTGAAAACTTTTATGAAAAAAAATTTCAATCCGAATTTTTTTTTTGATTTAAAAAAACTAACAATTTTCAACCAAGGTTCTCACCTTACATTTTCCTAATTGAGGATAAGGTAAAAAATAATTTATACATTACTTTATAATTTAGTGTCTCTTTTAAGGGATAATTGCACCCAATGGGATTTTGAGAAAAAAAATTACATATTTATGAACAAGTTTATAATTTTAATAATTAATATTTATATGACTTCTCATTAATTTGTAATTATTTTTTTTAAATTACCTTGATTTGATATTTTTCCTTCTTTTAATAATTTATTTATTTTTTACTTTTTAAATGTATCTAATCTGAATACAACTAAAAAATAAAATATTTATAAAAAAATATAATATATATAAAATGTATTAAATTTTATATTTTTTTTGAATTTAGTGATTTTTTAAAAAAATTAAAAAATATTTTTCTTTTAAATATATGTAAATTATTTGAATTGAAAAAGTAAAAAAAAAATATTTAAAATATTTAAAAACTTACTCAACTAAATTGAAAAACATTGCCTCGTTAACCTTACTCACTCACTCTCTGGGTCTCTCTCTCTCTCTCTCTCTCTCTCTCTCTCTCTCTCTCTCTCTCTCAACCCTCTCTAAACCCTAATATCTCTCAACCGATCGAATCAACCTTCTTCAGCCTCGTTTAATCTAATCTCAGAGCGATTGGTGATTCATCTCAGATCCAATCTCAGAGTGATTGGCAATTTCAATTTTGAGATTTCGAAGCTTCACCGCCTCCATTATCTGCACCGGCGAGGGGAGCGAGCACCATCGTCTACTAAGGTGAGCACTACCCCTCTCTCTCTCTCTCTCTCTTTCTCTCTCTCTCTCTCTCTCAAGCTCTTCCTTCCCGTCGAGTTTGGTCAGTTCACGAAACCTGTGCATTTTATTTAAGAATTTCGTTGTTTGAGTTTCTCAATTAAATTCCATTCTAGTTTTCCTGTTTCATGTTCATGCTTCTTGATGGAATCTCAATTAGTTGTATTTTGTGTGTAGAGGATTACTATTTGTGACTAGATATTAGGAAAATGATATTCATCAATTCTGTTTGGCGTTCACTTCAATGTAATTGTAATTTAAAGCTTCAATTTGTTGCTTTCTCACTTCAATTTGTAATTGTAATTGTAATTTAATGCTTCAATGAAATTCTGCTAAGTAGAGGACTAGTCCTGAAATTCCAAGAATTTTGCAGAGGTTCACAGAAAAATTATCTGATGAAAATCTGCAGAACTTGATGGAAGTTGTTGAAGAGTTCATGGTGAGGATGATGGAAACAATATGTTGAAGAACTAGGTGGGAATGGGATAGAATCAATCCACAACTCGAAACATCAACTGTGAGGTTAGCCATTTGAATTCCAAGAGTTTCTATCTCCTCCTGTAGGCTAGCTACCTGCAAGTTTAGGTTTAATAAAGGCGCAACATTAGAGATTTTTGTTTTGTTATTGTGAGTGATTTAACTAGCCATGTATGAGAGAAGTCAGTCATGCAGTGAAACCTGTTGTTGGAGTGCAAACATTTGAGAAACACAACCATAAATCGGATCGTGCATCCGAGCCAGCGCCTCGTAGGATATTGTGATGGCAGCTTCACGTCGATCATTCATGGGAAGGTTTGTCAACAGCTTCGAGACGTTGCTGGCACCGAACACCTTGTGCACCACTGCAAAATGGGCTGCAGCTTCATCATAGTTGAAGTATGGAGCAAACACACATTCACTTGTGCACCTTCTCCTCAAGAACTTGCATGCTCCACATGAAGAGCCAAGCCCTGTCATTGTCCAAATCTTTTGCTTTTCAATTTTGCTTCAATGATCACTCACTCACACACACACTCTGAAACTACTAGGCTTTGATTTGTTTTAGTGCCATAAGTTGATATTTGTACTCTTTATATATAGCCTAGCGACCACTTGAAAAGGTTCAGAAACTCTTTTAGTTATGGTTAAGGGACATTCTCGCTTTAGTTAGAAAAGTAAATTCATTCAGGTCTCCTTTGTGGCCAGCATTGTCATTCTCAAATTGGGTAACTTTCCTAATTGAAAGACTTAGAAAGGGCTTTTATTCACTGTTGGGAGTTCACAAATATGACAGTTGATGGAAGACCTAATCATCATTTTTAATACGCTGGGCTCTAAAAAATGAGAAAATAATTGCTGATTAGTATTTTAAATTAATGCTCTTCATGTTGTTGTCTTATAGGTAAGTACAATGACTTCTTTCCCCTTTATTTGGCAATATAATGATGATGAGTTCATCTTGCCTGCACTAAATGGTGGTGATAAAACATTAAAAAATGACTTTTGGCATCTAAAGGTTTAAAACATGTAAGATATAAGGAAGACTTTAATTATACATAAAATATATATACGAAATAAAATTGTGATCCTCCCCATTATATAAGGAGATATTACAAGAATGATATGATAATGTCAGATTTTTAAATAAAAATGGTCTTTGTAGATGTTATGTTTTAAAATAAAATATCTACATCACATTATTCTGAATGAATATTTTGTATTGATTTTATTTTGTTTTGTTTTTATTTGTATATAATTACTCACATAAATGAAAGTTGGTGCACAAAAAAAGCTATCTTGACTATCTACCACAAGCATTTACCCTTACTATTTATTAAGATCTTTACTTGATATATTGTAGTTGATGGTGATTCATTCCATCCGGGTGTAATGCTCTGTTCTTTCTGTAATAATACTGTGGGTGCCTTGATTAGTCAAAATTTAAGTAGTCTTCTTGACCACCAAAAGAAGTTTTCTCTGCATTTGTTTAAGCCGCTGCATGCTAGTTTTCTTGGTCCCATCTATCTTACAAACCAAGGAGCTATTCTTTTTGCTTGTTCTAGTCACGTTGTTTATACTTGCTGTGCTTATATGCTGATCATCTGGTTTATGCAGGATATCTTGCTTGTGCTTGCTGTTCAAGCTCAGGAGTGCTTGTCCTTGTTGAACCAGTTTCAACTGTTAATGGTGGAGATCAGCACCTAGCACCTCCTAAAACTGAACGATGTTCAAACTGTTCAGGTTCTGGAAATGTTAGACATTTGGGATTTTGATTTCCGTATTTATTTAATGAATGTCACATGGAGCTATTTACTATCTGAGGGTAGTAGAATAGTGGATTCTGAACAAAAATATCATCTCAACTATTGAATACTATAAGTGAGAAAATGTCATAAAATTTACGAATGGCTTATCCAAATTTATTTTTCTGAAATGAACATGTCACTTTATAATAAGGATCCAACCTCCCTATTGACTCTGCTTCTTATTCTTTATTTGATGAATAATAATTCCTATAAGCTTCAAGTTTAGTTGTCTTTTAACTTCGTCTTCTTTTTATTTATTTATTTTATTTTATTTTTTTGTGCTTGTACACAGGTTTTCTATTATTGGCAAGGGTAATAGCTGTGACATTCTGTGTAACCTCAGCAACATATTGGCTGCAAGACTCGGTGCAACACCTATGGCTGGATTTCAGTTTTGCTTACAGTTCTAGATGACCTCGTCGCTTCTTTCTGATGGTTTGGCTTTTGCTGGACAGGTATGGCCACGTGCCGTTCTTTTTAATTTTTCCCCTTTCGAATATTTGGGAGAAATTCTTTTATTTAATCAGGGAAGACAATGTGAGAAACTCTTTTTTGTGTGTCTCTCTCTCTCCAATTTCTGAGAACCAAAGAGAGCCTAACCAAATAACAACGAGGCTTCGTATTTTTGTTTTTTTCCAATTGTAACATAAATTGATCAATAAATTATTTTTTATTTTTATATAGTCTATATAAACTCCTTGTTTTTTTCCTCTAGATAGAGAACAAAAACATTTTTTATTTTTATATTGTCTATATAAACTCCTTTTTAACTAATAATTCTATTGTATCATCAGGTTCTGGTATCTGTAGTGAGCATTGCATCTTTATTCCTTCTCTGGAAAGGCCACGGCTTTGTTGGAATATGGTTTGCTTTAACCATTTATATGGGTCTGCGTGTATTTTCTGGGATTTTGAGCTAATTTCCCTTGTTAATTCTGTGAATAAATAGTCTGTTTCAAGCAATTTCCCAATTCAAAAGCGATCAAATTTCAAAAGGAAACTATAAATTGGACCACTTTTCGTATTGGCACATTTATACTCAAACCCGCCACTTTTCCTGTTCTTGTTTCATGATCATGTATTATGCTTATTTTCCATTAAGTTAGTGTTGTTGTCCCCAATTTTTGCAGAGTATAACTCAAAGCTGTTGGAGTCTACCAATTATGTTACCAGGCGACAAGCTGTCAAGGTAGGATGAAAGTTTGAGATTTTATTCGACAATATGTAAATAATTAAAAAAAAAAAAAATTAGACATCTCAATATTATCCTAGGGAATGCAATTTTGTCTCTAAAATTGTACCCTTCATGGATGATAGGGATTTGAATAGCTTGATGATGTATCACTTTCTTGGTTTGTATGTTTGAGGTTGTTATCAGCTTGTTTAAAGTCGTATTTTAGAGATTAGTGAATCTTATGATTTGGATACTTTTCTTGGCTTGTATGTTTGAGGTTGTTATCAGCTTGATATGATAGAAGTTGAGGATGGAAGTTAGTATGCAAGTTGTTTGGTGTATGGATATTAGATTTTTTTTACTTACTTCATAGTTGTTGCTTCTGCTTGGTTTGTTTACAGGTTGCATTTTATAAACTACTGTCTGCATACTATTAGGCAAGGTTATATTCCTGTATATATATATATATATTATTTTTTAAAAATAACTTTCTACGGCATATAAAATTATGTCATAAAAAGTGTAATGATTTATGACATGCAAGAAAATGCCGTAAAAGATTATATACGGCATGCAAAGTATGTCATAAATATATTAAAAATAATCTTCTACGGCATACAAAATTATGTCGTGAAAAGTGATGATTTATGACATGCAAGAAAATACCGTAAAATATTATATACGGCATACAAAATATGCCATAAATATATTCAAAATAACCTTCTACGGCATGAAAAATTATGCCGTGGAAAGTATGATGATTTATGACATGAAAAAAATGTCGTAGAAAATTATATACGACATAGAAAGTATGTCATTAATGTTTAATTTATTACTTTTTACAACATTACCTGTATGCCGTAAATAACGCTCAACTTTTCACGGCATGTCATATAACATCATTTGTGTGCATGCCGTGAAAGAGTTTTTACGGCATGCATTGCAAGCCGTAAAAATTCAATTTTGTTGTAGTGATTGATCCTCCATAGTCATAAAAAAAACAAATATAGCCCTAACTAGTATATAAAAAAACCATAGAAAGACCACTACATGAAACTTTTAATTGGTTCAAGATAACCTGTGAAAATACAATAAAGAATTCAAATCAAAAGTTACATTGATCACAAATTGTTCTAGGACCATCTCGGATGAAACAAACATAACTTTTTAGTAATCACTATTAAACAAAAAATAAAACAATCAAATTTAGATGAGTAAACCAAACTAAACCAAAGCAAGCCTTAAGTCCCATCAAATGGGATCGATTGCATAAATAAAAATGTACACCATAAAACAATCAATTTCAAATTAGTTTAATAAAAAATTAAAAAAAAAAAAGCCATTGCCTATTTTGAAGAGTGATTGTGGTCGGCCACCATGATAAACTAAGAAGCCACTTATACACAAATGCAAAGAATATATTCTTGAAGCCCCAAGCACATTTCTCATGTGTGATGGCATTTTTTGGTGCCCAAAATATTAGAGTGATTTCATGTGGACAATAACACTTTTTACCAAGAAAGGTAATATGTTTTGTATATAAGAATAGCACTATCACATTCTCTCTTCTTCTTTTTTCATCTTGCCGAACTGAAATGCCTCTCCAACTCACAGAAAATCTTGCAGTGGAATGGAATACATCTATTGATCCTCCATAGTCATCAAAAAAACAAATATAGCCCTAAATAGTATATAAAAAAAACCATAGAAAAACCACTACATGAAACTTTTGATTGGTTTAAGATAATCTGTGAAAATACAATAAAGAATTCAAATTGGTCACAAATTGTTCTAGGACCATCTCGAATGAAACAAACATAACTTTTTAGTAATCACTATTAAACTAAAAATAAAACAATCAAATTTAGATGAGTAAACCAAACTAAACCAAATCAAATCTGAAGTCTCATCAAATGAGATCGATTGTATAAATAAAAATGTACACAATAAAATAATCAATTTCAAATAAGTTTAATAAAAAAAAAAAAAAAACAAAAAAAAAAAACCATTGCCTATTTTGAAGAGTGATTGTGGTCGGCCACCATAACAAACTAAGAAACCACTTACACATAAATGCAAAAACTATATTCTTGAAGCCCCAAACACATTTCTCATGTGTGATGGCATTTTTTGGTGCCCAAAATATTAGAGTGATTTCATGTGGACAATGACACTTTTTACCAAGAAAGGTAATATATCTTGTATATAAGAATAGTACTATCACATTCTCTCTTCTTCTTTTTTCATCTTGTCGCACTGAAATGCCTCTCCAACTCACAAAAAATCTTGCAGTGGAATGGAATACATCTATTGATCCTCCACAGTCATTGTATTTTGAGATATTTAGATAGCAAATATTGCAAGATTGTTTCATAAAGTCAAAAAGCCAACAAATAATTTCATAAAAATAGTACCACTTTGATTAACAGGTTAATAAAATACTACCATTAATACTACTAAGCAAACATGCCTTAAGTGTCCTTAAAGGAGAAAAGGAAAGAAAAAAAAAAAAATTAACTCCTAATAAAATTAATAAAATTCAAACTAATAATAGATTAATTTAACTCCTAATAGATTAATTTCACAAACTAATAAATTTCAAATGTTATCAAAATGTTATACAAACTAATAAACAGGTGTGACGACCGGGTCTCTTTCTTCCCTTTTCTTCTTTCTTCGCACCATTTTCCTTTTACTTCCATTGGAATTGAAATGTTCAGAAATAACTCCCTAAGTAAAGTTCTTATTCTTGTGTTATTCGGTGTCGAGTTTCTCTTGTTTCGGGGAGGGCAAAGTTAGGTCCGGAGTGCCGAGATTTGGACTGGGAAATTTTCTGGGCTATCTGGACTTAGTCGCAAGTGCGGGGGTTATTGGCCGCACGTGGGGGAGGGGGGCCGCACGTGCGGGAGGCCAACCCGCACGTATGGAATACAGGGGAAATTTTGGGTCACACACTGCTAAAAAGGCACGTGCAGGGGTGAGAGCCGCACGTGCAGGAAAAGGCACTTCGCACGTGCGGGGAGGGGCGTCGCACGTGCGGCAGACGGGTAGTTCGAATCTCTGTTTTTTTTACCCTTTTGGCTGAAGTTGTATCACATTTTGGGGCTTTTTCTCTCACTCTAAACTTCATTTCTCTCCTTCTTCTCTCTAGAAACCCTAACCAAAACACTTTAACACTTTGATTTCTTGCAAATCCTTGGATCTAGAACATCATCATCTCACCTTAATCTTGAAAATCAAGCTTGGACTTCTCTTGGTGTAGGAGAAAGTGAAGAATACTCCATCTTGAATCTAGGGTTTCTTCCCTTCTCTCCATCAAAGTTTGAGGTAGGGATTTCTTGAGTTATATATACATGTTTTGCAACATTGATGATGGTTTAAGAGTCCTCTCAAAGTTTTGTGTTGATTTCTAAAGTTTGGTTCAAAGTGTAGAGAAATTTTAAATGTGGGTTTCCAAAACTCAATCTTTCCTACTCCATGTTGATTGTTCATTTTCATAACCTAAGAAATGGGATTTTAGTTGGGATTTACCAAGGAAATGAAAAGTGTCTTGTCTTGATGAAAAACCCTAAATTTCGGGGATTTTGTCAAATAAGAAAAATACTTGTGAAATTCTTTATTCTTTTATGTCAAGAGGGTGAATGAAAGTAAATTTCATTAATGTTTAGAAAAATAGCTGTCTATGTGAGGTAAGAGAAACGAGATATTATTTTCATATAATTGTTAAGCACTAGAACATGTATTGTTGGGAAATGATAAATGGTTGTGTGCCTTGAAAATGTGAGAATTGTAAAATCTTGGAGATTTATGTTGAGAACATATATATATATATATATAATCTTGAAGAGACTAACTTGCTATGAATTGTGCTTGGCGAGTGATTGTGGTTGTTGCTGCGAATTGAGGGTACATGGTTATGTTGTGAAATAACATTGCAAGAGAAGAAGTGAGAAATTAAATTGATTGATCTTGTTGTAGAGATATTTGAAAATGGAGAAAAGTTATGAGATATTAATCATTGCATCGCATTCTCATTGGATTTATTATCATTAATGCGCATGAAGTGAATTTTATTATTATTACATTCTCATCATGTTTACTTGAGAAGGATAATATTGTAATGAGAACTAACGGAAATGTGTGAGGGGTAAATACGTTGGTAAGTCCGATTAGGGGGTGTAGATGAATCTTATAAGTTGGCCTGAGTGTCCATGGTGAAAGACCAGAAACCTGCGTTGATAGGTGTCGAGCCTTCCGATTAATACCTGTAAAAATGACATTTTGGTAGTACTTGTATAGTCTACTTGCAGACACCAGCCTAGGGATTATCAGTGTCGTATTTACCGCCCCTATTGATTAAAAGTACTGGAAGTTTTGAAATTGATGAGATTGCATAAGATCATTGAAAACATGGTGATTTTCAAATTGTGCATTAAAATGATGTTCCTCTTTAAAATGGCATGGCATGGCATGGTATCACATTTGCATATGATGTTGGGAGATCTTGCATAACTGTATATACTTTGTGAGAATTCTCTACTGGGCTTTATGCTCACTCCTATGGGATTTGGTGCAGGTAAAGATGTGGTGATCCCACCGAACTGAGGGCGTGGATATTTTTGTGAAGAGTAAATAGCTCTCTTATTTTTGTTGTAATTTTTGTAAAGCCAAGGGCTAAATGTGTATGGGTTTGAAAGACCATTTTGTGTAACCGGGCTATTGCCTTGGAAGATGTAAGCCCTTAAGGGCATTTTATTATTTTTAGACTAGATGCTTCACATGTTATAGATTCATCTATTATTTTATTTCGTTGAATGTATACCGCATGTGGAACTTTTGTATTAAACTCATTTATTAATATATGAAGATGGAAGGATTATTGTTATTGTTTAGTGAATGTTCATTAGTGTGAGTAGTTCATGTTGAATTATTTCGGGGCGTTACAACTTAGTATAGAGCTACCGGGTTTGAATTATTTCGGGAAGTGGTTGCCGTAACACAATGGGTTCATTTCGCATGATTTGGAAATGTTTGTTTATTTGTGATTATGTAATAGCATGTTTACATGACTATGTGGGTATGTGATTAGACTTTTGGGATCTTGTTTGCACCTGTTAGATTCCTTGAGGTCTTATTAGAAAGGTACTTGATCAATACTCGTTCTACTAAGAATTCTTGGTTTCTCATGGGATGAATCTCATCACTAAAGGATAATTCGTATGTGTTTATGTGACTAAGTGCTTATGTGGAGTAAATTAAATTATTTGTGTGATAAAGTGTATGGAATTGCTATAGTTTAACGTGTGAGGCGAGTTGCGAGCACATTTAGAACTAGGTGCTAAGTTATCTATTTTGTCCCTTAATTAGGATGTCAGGAAGGATTCAAAGTCGAGGTAGTAGGGGTGGAAGATGAGGTCGAGGCCGCCGGGGTGTGCATGGAGTGCCGGTTCATGAGATACCGGTGCAAGAAGAATGTGTAGGCCAAGCTAACATGGCCGAACAAGTGGGGCAAGCGGAGGTGCCGAGGCAAGCCGGCCAAGCCGTAATGGGGGTTCTAGCCCGGGAGATGGCGGGGGCATTGAGGGAGTCCATGAACATACTTAAGGTGGAGACCCAAGCAAGGGAGAATGTTGCGGAGACAAGGGCAAGCTTTCTCACGAGGGAGTTCTTGCGGGCCAAGCCGGATGAATTCTATGGCGGCCCCGAGCCAAAGAAAGCAGATGAATGCCTAGAACAAACCGTGAAGACTTTCGAGACGCTTCACATCGAGGATAGCAAGTTGAGGGTGACCCTTGCTAGTTACTATCTCAAGGGTGACGCAGGCCAGTGGTGGAAGTATGCCAAGGGCCGAATAGAACCGACATGGGAGGCATTTGTGGTGGCTTTTAAGACAAGTACCTACCTTCCACGGCTAGGGAGAGATTGAGGTAGGAATTCAATGACCTTAAGTAACTAAATATGTCCGTGGCCGAATTTGAAGCGGCCTTTTCTAGTTTGTCCCTGTTTGCACCGGAATTGATAGCGATGGAGGAGCGTCGTTGCTTTGAGTTCGAGCAGAGGTTGAGGACAAAGATTTTGTTCAAGGTTGCCGGGAACATGATTCGGAATTATGATCGCTTTGTGGAGGCAGCCGCACATGTGGAAATTATTGTAGAGGCCGAGGAGGAGAGACTTCGGAATTCGAGGTCTAGGGGCCAAGGGTCACAGGGGGACTTTAGGCCCAACAAGAAGAGCAAAAACACTTTTTCATCCCAGTCTCAGCCGCAACAGTCTAGATCTACTTTCCCCTTGCCTAGTGCAGGCCCAGGAAAGAGTGCACCGAGTGGGTTTTCCTGTTTCAAGTGTGGCTAACCGGGTCACAAGACCTTTGCATGTCCACAGAAGGGAGGAGGACAGCAGATGTTGCCACCACCACCACCTAACCAAACTCAGAGTCAGTCTCAGAGTAAAGGTCAGGGGCCTACTTGCTATCAGTGCGGTTAGTCAGGGCACATGAAGAGAGCTTGCCCACAGTTAGAAGGCGCATCTGGCGCATCGGGGTCGGGGCAGACTCAGAGCCACCAGCAGGCTCACTTAGCTCAGACTACACGAGTTCATCAGGGAACCGCTTCGGCTCAGTCTGTACAACAGGCCTATGCTCCGAGAGACGAGCAAGCTGATCAGAGGCCACAGGGACGCGTGTATGCTGTTACCACGCCAGAGCAGTTGCCAGGACCCTGAGTAGTGAGAGGTATTTTTATTGTGTGTAATTCTTTGGCCAATGTGTTGATAGATACGGGTGCGTCACATTTATTCATATTTGCTGCATTCGCATCTGCATCGGGGCTAGAGGTGACACAGTTAGCATCTTCGCTCAGAGTAGAGTCTCTTGCTGGGGGTACCGTTGACTTAGATCGGGGTTGTCATGATTGTGAGATAAAGGTTGCTGGGCGTAGACTCCCGTTTGCTTTTGTGTTGCTAGACATGTCGAGTTTTGATATCATTCTAAGCATGGACTGGTTGTCTTCGTATTGGGCAGTGATTGATTGTTTTCGACAGAGGGTCACAGTGTGCACCTCGAGTGGTGCTTGTTTTTATTTTCTGGGAGACAGGGTAGATCGGGGCTTGTCACCGGCATTTGATCCTCATAGAAGGAACGAGCTTAGTGGTCTTCTTGCTACTCTTTTGGATGATGAGAGTGATGGGACTCGAGTTGAGTTGCCAAGGGTAGTGTGTGAATACCCAGACGTGTTTCCTGAGGACCTTACTAGTTTGTCGCCCCACTGGGAGATTGAGTTCACCATCGACTTAGTGCCTGGAACGACATTAATTTCTATGGCGCCATATAGATTTGCACCCGCGGAGTTGCATGAGTTGAAGATTCAACTCCAAGAGCTGTTAGACAAGGGCTTCATTCGCCCTAGTACATCACCTTGGGGAGCGCCGACTCTCTTTGCGAAGAAGAATGATGGGTCGTTGCGGTTGTGTTTCGATTACCGTAAGTTGAATCGAGTTACAGTTAAGAACAAATACTCTTTACCCAGAATAGACGACTTGTTTGATCAACTTAGAGGATCTTGTTGCTTTTTAAAGATAGACTTGAGGTCGGGGTACCATCAGTTGAGAGTCCGGAAGGAGGACATCTAGAAAACAGCCTTTCGCACGCGTTATGGTCACTATGAGTTCCTTGTAATGCCATTTGGGTTGACTAATGCACCGGCTTCTTTTATGAATTTGATGAACCGAATTTTTAGGAAGTACTTGGACTGTTTTGTGGTCGTCTTTGTGGACGACATCCTAATATATTCGACCTCCGAGGAGGAACACGAGGCTCACTTGAGGATAGTGCTTGACTTGCTTAGGGAGCATCAGTTGTATGCCAAATTTGAGAAGTGTGAGTTTTGGCTCACCGAGGTGAAGTTTTTGGGCCATGTAGTGTCAAGTGAGGGAGTAACTGTAGATTCTTCGAAGATAGACTATGTACAAGATTGGGAGCAACCTAAGAATATTTTTGAGATCCGGAGTTTCTTGGGATTGGCGGGGTACTATCGGCGTTTTGTGAGGGACTTTTCTAGATTAGCCGCACCTTTGACTAAGTTGACTAAAAAGGGGGTAAAGTTTGAATGGAGTGAGGCTTGTGAAAAGTCTTTCCAAGAACTCAAAACTAGGTTGACCACGGCACTAGTGTTGATCATTCCGGAGAGAGGTTTGGGTTACATCGTCTATTGTGATGCGTCTCAGGATGGGCTCGGGTGTGTTTTGATGCAAGAGGGGAAGGTGGTAGCCTATGGCTCACGGCAATTGAAAACCCATGAGAAGAATTACCATACCCACAACTTAGAGTTAGCTACAGTGGTGTTTGCCTTGAAAATTTGGAGGCATTACTTGTATGGTGAGAAGTTTGAGGTTTTCTCTGACCATAAGAGCTTGAAGTATTTGTTTTCCCAAAAAGATTTGAATCTACGTCAACAGAGGTGGATGGAGTTTTTAGAAGACTATCATTTTGAGTTACACTATCACTCGGGGAAGGCTAATGTAGTGGCCGACGCCTTAAGCCGAAAAACCGTGAGTAGCTTGGCGAGTGTGACCATTCGGGAGTGGATTATGTTGGGTGAAGTCGGCAAGTTTAAGTTGCAATTGGGTGAGTCCGAAGTGGGTGCAACATTGTTCGCCTTGAGTGCTCAACCTACCTTGATTTGCAAAGTTGTAGAAGTGTAACGGGGAGACCGGGAAGTAGAGTTAACTCGTAATAGAATCTCCAACGGAAAGGAAGAGAAGGGTTTGAACATTCACTCGGATCAGAGTGTACATTATCTAGATCATCTGTTTGTGCCTAAATCTTGTAGAGAGGAAGTGCTTCGACAGTTCCAGCATTCACGCCTTGCGGTACATCCGGGAGGCACCAAAATGTATCGTGACCTTAGCCGTCAGTTCTGGTGAAGGGGCATGAAGCGAGATGTCGCATCCTTTGTGTCGAAGTGCCTTACTTGTCAGCAAGTGAAGGCCGAACATCAAAGACTAGCGGGTTTGTTACAACCCTTATCTATAGCCAAGTGGAAGTAGGAGCACGTTGCCATGGATTTCGTAGTTGGGCTTCCTAGAACACAGCGGGGCAATGATGCCATTTGGGTAATTGTTGATAGATTGACCAAGTCTGCATATTTCATTCCAATACGTACTAGCGACTCAATTGAGCACTTGGCAGAGTTGTATGTTAGAGAAATACTTCGGCTTCAAGGGGTTCCAGTAACTATTGTGTCAGATAGAGATCCTCGTTTTACCGCCCGGTTATGATAAAGCCTTCAAGAGGCATTGGGAACCAAGTTGACCTTTAGCACCGCTTATCACCCTCAAACCGATGGGCAATCGGAACGAACAATTCAGATTTTAGAGGACATGCTTAGAGCTTGTGTCCTAGATTTTAAGGGGTCTTGGGAGAGGCACTTACCGTTGATTGAATTCGTCTACAACAATAGTTATCAAGCTAGTATCGAGATGGCACCGTTTGAGGCCTTGTATGGTCGACCCTGTAGATCACCAGTTTGTTGGGCCGAGGTGGGGGATGCACCGTTGTTGGATCCGGAGATCGTTAGGGAGATAACCGAGAAGGTTGCCCTCATTCGCAAGAGATTAGCTATGGCTCAAAGCCGACAGAAAAGTTATGCCAATAGGAGGAGACGACCCTTGTCCTTCGAAGTGGGTGATTATGTGTTTCTTAAGATCTCACCTAGGTAGGGTCAAATGAGGTTTGGCAAGAGTGGGAAGTTGTCATCGAGGTTCATTGGACCTTTCGAGATATTGGAGAGAATCGGGAAAGTGGCATATCAGTTAGCTTTACCACCACAACTTTTGGGGGTCCATAATGTGTTTAATGTGTCAATGTTTAGGAAATACGAACCCGACCCTTCTCATGTGCTAGATTGGGTTGATTTGGAGGTAGATGAGGATGCCTCCTACGAAGAGCGGCCGGCTCAAATCTTAGATACCCGAGAGCAAGTGCTACGAGACAAAACCATACCATTAGTGAAAATGTTGTGGAGACACCATGGGGTTGAGAAAGCGACTTGGGAAAGGGATGTGGAAGTCCGCTCCAAGTATCTGGATTTATTTGAGCATGTTTGATTGTTTTATTTTAATTGTAGTATCCCCTAGTGATGAAGGGAAGAGTGTTAAATTGTTGCTCACATATTGTTATGTGTATTGTTAATCCAAGCATGAAGTTGTGTACAAATGATATTTTGCTAAAGATGATTTTACTTCATATGTCTAGTGTAAACAATTGTGGCTTTGATGGAATGATGATGAGAAGAATGGTAAATGCTGGTTGAATTTAGTTGTTGCAAGTTGTTGATGTTGTTAAAATGATTATAGTTGTTAGAACTCTGTTGAGTGGCGAGTGTATTTAAATTTCGGGGACGAAATTTCTTATGGTGGGGAGGTTGTGACGACCGGGTCTCTTTCTTCCTTTTTCTTCTTTCTTTGCACCATCTTCCTTTTGCTTCCATTGGAATTGAAACGTTCAGAAATAACTCCCTAAGTAAAGTTCTTATACTTGTGTTGTTCGGTGTCGAGTTTCTCTTGTTCCGAGGAGTGCAAGGTTAGGTCCGGAGTGTCGAGATTTGGACCGGGAAATTTTCTAGGCTGTTTGGACTCAGCCGCACGTGTGGGGGTTATTGGTTGCATGTGCGGGAGGCCAAGTCGCATGTGCGGAATACAGGGGAAATTTTGGGTCACACACTGCTAAAAAGGCACGTGCGGGGGTGAGAGCCGCATGTGCGGGACAAGACGCTCCGCATGTGCAGGGAGGGGCGCCGCACGTGCGGCAGACGGGCAGTCCGAATCTCTGTTTTTTTTACCCTTTTGGCTGAAGTTGTATCACATTTTGGGGCTTTTTCTCTCACTCTAAACTTCATTTCTCTCCTTCTTCTCTCTAAAAACCCTAACCAAAACACTTAAACACTTTGATTCCTTGCAAATCCTTGGATCTAGAACATCATCATCTCACCTTAATCTTGAAGATCAAGCTTAGACTTCTCTTGGTGTAGGAGAAATTGAAGAATACTCCATCTTGAATCTAGGGTTTCTTCTCTTCTCTTCGTCAAAGTTTGAGGTAGGGATTTCTTGAGTTATATATTCATGTTTTGCTACATTGATGATGGTTTAAGAGTCCTCTCAAAGTTTTGTGTTGATTTCTAAAGTCTGGTTTAAAGTGTAGAGAAATTTTAAATATGGGTTTCCAAAACTCAATCTTTGCCACTCCATGTTGATCGTTCATTTTCATAACCTAAGAAATGGGATTTTAGTTGGGATTTACCAAGGAAATGAAAAGTGTATTATCTTGATGAAAAACCCTAAATTTTGGGGATTTTGTCAAATAAGAAAAATAATTATGAAATTCTTTATTCTTTTATGTCAAGAGGGTGAATGAAAGTAAATTTCATTAATGTTTAGAAAAATAGCTGTCTATGTGAGGTAAGAGAAACGAGATATTATTTTCATATAATTGTTAAGCACTAGAACATGTATTGTTGGGAAATGATAAATGGTTGTGTGCCTTGAAAATGTGAGAATTGTAAAATCTTGGAGATTTATGTTGAGAACATATATATATAATCTCGAAGAGACTAACTTGCTATGAATTGTGCTTGGCGAGTGATTGTGGTTGTTGCTACGAATTGAGGGTACATGGTTATGTTATGAAATAACATTGCAAGAGAAGAAGTGAGAAATTAAATTGATTGATCTTGTTGTAGAGATATTTGAAAATGGAGAAAAGTTATGAGATATTAATCATTGCATCGCATTCTCATTGGATTTATTATCATTAATGCGCATAAAGTGAATTTTATTATTATTGCATTCTCATCATGTTTACTTGAGAAGGATAATATTGTAATGAGAACTAACGGAAATGTGTGAGGGGTAAATATGTTGGTAAGTCCAATTAGGGGGTGTAGATGAATCTGATAAGTTGGTCTGAGTGTCCATGGTGAAAGACAAGAAACCTGCGCGGATAGGTGTCGAGCCTTCCGGTTAATACCGGTAAAAATGACATTTTGGTAGTACTTGTATAGTCTACTTGCAGACACCAGCCTAGGGATTATCAGTGTCGTATTTACCGCCCCTGTTGATTAAAAGTATTGGAAGTTTTGAACTTGATGAGATTGCATAAGATCATTGAAAACATGGTGATTTTCAAATTGTGCATTAAAATGATGTTCCTCTTTAAAATGACATGGCATGGCATGGTATCACATTTGCATATGATGTTGGGAGATCTTGCATAACTGTATATACTTTGTGAGAATTCTCTACTGGGCTTTATATTCACCCCTATGGGATTTGGTGCAGGTAAAGATGTGGTGATCCTGCCAAACTGAGGGCGTAGATATTTTTGTGAAGAGTAAATAGCTCTCTTATTTTTGTTGTAATTTTTGTAAAACCAAGGGCTAAATGTGTATGGGTCCGAGAGACCATTTTGTGTAACCGGCCAATTGCCTTGGAAGATGTAAGCCTTTAAGGTCATTTTATTATTTTGAGACTAGATGTTTCACATGTTATAGATTCATGTATTCTTTTGTTTCGTTGAATGTATACCGCATGTGGAACTTTTGTATTAAACTCATTTATTAAATATGTGAAGATGGAAGGATTATTGCTATTGTTTAGTGAATGTTCATTAGTGTGGATAGTTTACGTTGAATTATTTCGGGGCGTTACAACAGGTGTTTTATGCAATAAATAAAACTCAAACTAAGGCCTTGTTTGATTAATAATCCCATGAAATATTTAATTAACAGGTTAATGAAATATTTAATTAACAGGTTAATAAAATAGTACCACTAATACTACTAATCAAACATGCCCTAAGTGTCATTCAAGGAGATAAGCAAAAAAAAAAAAAGAGATTAATTTAACTCCTATCTATATTGGTTAAATATGAAACATTAGCTAAAAAGTCAAAACTAATACAAAAAATCAACCCATTTTTTTCTCAACCCACAAAAAATAAACCCATTCAACACAAAAAACATGCCCTAAGAGGCAGAGGAAGGTATGTTTATATTTTTCTTCCAATTTTCCTTTTTTTTTAAAAAAAAAAAAAAAAAAAAAAAACGCCCTCTATTTGATTGCCTAGAAAGTAGAAACCCACTTCTGTTTGTTAATTAATTGGCACAGGTTTTGTTAGACATGGCTTTCTTAGACATGGCTTCTCAATATATATAAATAGGGGGTTTGGGGTTTGAAATCATATAGATATTTATATACATCCATAATCATATATAAAATTATATATATAATACACACAAATGCATATACATACATACATTCGGTCCATCTCCGAATCTCTGAATCTTCCATCTCTGAATCATATATATAGCAGCTCCATTTGGTCGGAAGAGAGAAGATGACGATTAGAATAGTAGAGAGAGGGAGTGAGGAAGAAAGAAGATGAAGAGACTAATAGGGGGTTTGGGGTTCGGTCGCCGGCGAGGGTTGGGCTCCGACAGGGTAGCACGTTTGATAGAGAGAGAGAGAGAGAGAGAGAGAAGGAGGGTTTGATTTCAAAATTTGAAATCAGAAACCAGAAACAAAGAGATGAGAGTGTGTGTGTGTGAGAGAGAGGTTGTGGGTTGAAAATGGTCCATATTTTGGACCAAATAGAGAGTGTGACACTGTGAGCCCTTGGATTGAGTTTAATCCAATGGTTCATATTTTGACAAAGGGACAGAAGTCCCATCAAGGAAAAAAAACAGAGTTGTTTTGTTATATAGATTTTGCTAAATGTATATGTAAAGTACGCTGACTGAACCTGTTAGATATTAAAAAAAAAATAAAATAAAATAGTTTTCCCCCATGCTCATAGTATGAATTTTTTGCCTTTTTTAATAATTTTTTTAGCTTTTTAGCTTTTGTAGTAGATCCCAAACAAGTACTAAAAGTCTTCGTTTGGGAAAAACTAAAATAGCTTGGCTTTTTTACTATTTTAGGCCTCGTTTGGCATGTGTCTGTTTTAGTTTAAAAGTTAAAAAGTTACTAAAAAAATTAAAAAATTTATAATCTATACGAAAAAGTAAAGATTCCATTTTCTCTATATTTTTTGCACATCTTTTCATAAAAAAATCAAAAAATTATTACAAAATGCTAGTTTTTTTACCTCATATTTTAGCCAAAAAGTTAAAAAGTTACTAAAATAACATGTTCTCAAACGAGGCCTTAGTCTAGCTTTTTTAGTCTCGTTTGGTTTTTATTTTTGGTTTTTTTGACTTTTATGAGATAAAAAGTGTAATAATTATGATTTGGATGTGATATTTTATCATATTGGCTTATATAGCTAATTTTGTCTTTTGTGCTTTTTTAGTAAAAAAATCAAAACCAAACATAGAATTCTCCTAGGTACACACACTTATAAAAATATACATATTATAAAAATATAAATTTTCAATATACATCTCTATTTTAATATTACCTTTGTTTTCAATTTTAAAACTCTAAGGCTATGTTTAATTTCAATTTTTGAATCATTTTTCGAAATTTGTATGAGAAAAACATAAATTAACTTGACAAAAACAAATATCTAAAAAATATTTTTAAATTTTTGAAAAATTTATTTATAAGTCCTATTAGGGCAATGTTTTCAAAACCGGACCGGTGAGCGAACCGGAAAAGGGACCGGGTGGACGGGTCACCGGTTCAACCGTCGGGTCAAAGCGGTCGAACCGTGACGTCATAATTAATATTATATAATTAAAAAATATAATTATAAATTATAAATAAATAAAAAAAATATAAATAATCAAATAAAAATAAAAATTGTTACATAATATTTATTAATAACATTTAATAAAGTTATAATTGATAAAAAAAAAAAAAGTCACTTATTTCAAAGAAATTAAATTTTTTAAACATTCCCTCCAAATAAATTGATTGAATGCTAGATTTAATTTTGGAGGGAAATGAAATTTTCAACTCTCCCTCCAATCAATATGTTTCAAATAATTTGATTGAATCCCACATTGAATTTTGTAGGTTCTCTTTGAAAAATCTTTTCCTATAAATAGGAATAGACTTTCATAATCTTCTCAAACTTTCAATGAGACTCTTTCTTATGAGAGGAGACTCTTGAAATAAGAATTTTTAGTCAAAATTTTGAAATATATTTATATATATATATATAAGAAAGAAAGAAAAAAAAAAAAAAGTAAAACCCAAAAAAAAAAAAAAAACAGACCGGTTCTGGCCGGTCCGACCACTGGGTCACCGGTTTTACCGGTTCGACCACTGGGTCACTGGGTTTTCCCGGTTTTGGCCCCTATCCGGGTTTGGGGGGTTGACCGGACCGGAACAAGGCCCGGTTCCCGGTTCAACCGGTCAGACCGGCCGGTCCGGTCCGGGTTTGAAAACAATGTATTAGGGAGACTTATGCTACATATGCTCCTACTAAAAAATTTATGTTCCCATAAGTCCTGTGAGAAGTTTGTTGACACATTTACCCTCAATATTAGTTGTTAATATCATAAATAATAGTAAAACCATATATAGAAAATTATATATTACCATAGATCATATCTATATAAACGTTACGTAACGTGACACCTATATAAACGTAACGTGACACCTATATAGGAAATTACATGTTACCATAGATCATATCTACATAAATGTAACGTAATGTGACACCTACATAAACGTAACGTGACACCTATGATCTATGACAACATTGAATGTTGCCATAGATTATATTTACATAAACGTAACGTAACGTGACACCTACATAAACGTAACGTAACGTGACACCTATGATCTATGGCAACATTCAATTTCCTTGAATGTTGCCATAGATCATATTTATATGAAACGTAACGTGACACCAACATAAACCAGTAACATTTTCACATTCAATTTAAAAAAATAAAAACTTATTAAGTTTGCGAAACGTAACGTGACACGTTACGTTACGTTTATGTAGGTGTCACGTTACGTTACGTTTATATAGGTGTCACGTCACTTTATGTTTATGTAGGATCTTATGCAATACATTCCTACAAGAAATTACACATGACTTAGCTTACCATAAGTGTCTGAAAAATGACTTATAAATAAGTCTCCCTAAATTTTTTTACTCCTAAAAAGAAAAAACTATATTGAAATAAGAATTTTTTTTTTTTAATTTTTGAAAACATATTCTAAAACTATACCAAACTGAGTTTAATTTTTTTTTTTTTTCCGTTCATCCACTCATTTTTTTGTTGTCGTTGTTGCCACTTTCAACTCTCCATCGCTACTTCTAACTCATCTTCTTTCATCCTAGACCTATACAATCAATGTTGAGTGATTCGTGGTGAGAGACTTGTGAGAGTATATGGTCTATGATGGAAAGTGATCACAGATAGATAAGAAAAGAAGTGATGGAAGGGAACTGCAAATGAAAAAGGTGACGCTACTAATAGAGGATGGTTGTAGCGTTTTAGAAATAGGGTTTGAATAAAAGAAGTTAAGGG
Organism: Camellia granthamiana; assembly: GCA_036172215.1. Lineage (NCBI taxonomy): Eukaryota > Viridiplantae > Streptophyta > Magnoliopsida > Ericales > Theaceae > Camellia > Camellia granthamiana. The sequence continues at coordinate 45,590,099 of CM069903.1, read as the reverse complement.
TATTGTGATATTTTTAACATAAGACAAAATTATATTAATAATTTTTTTTATTACATGTATGAACTGAATGAAATTAATGTACGAAAATAGAATTATCCTTCGTTCCACGCAAGGCAAGGCAAGTGAATTTTTATTTATATTGGGAAGTGAAGTTCAAAACGTTGACGTTTTAAGATACACGGCGTCGTACTTGGCTCTCTAATCTGACATTGAAGAAGCCCATAATAATAAATAGAAGTGACCGAAAGAAACCAGCATTACCATTTCCATTTCCAGGAGCCCTTGCTTGGCTTCGCTTTGTCTCTTCTCATCAATGGGTTCATCAGAATCAACACTCTCAAGCTCACAGGTAAGCTCGTCACTTTCACTGCATATCCAGAGACTTACTCTATAGTAATTGATTTTTTTTGAATCGAATTTTCATTTCGTGTATGTGAAGAGGGCGGACGATGAGATCAGCACCGTCTCTTCGCGATCAGAAGTCGTAGATCCCCTCCTAGAGAAGCTCAGATCCCTTAAAATCGTGAGTCTTTTTCTTCTTTACCTCTATCTAGGGTTTTGTATTGCTTATCGTCTCAGTTCTCTCTCAAATTTTGTTAATTTACTTTTGTGCTTATATGTATAAGACTCTATCAGAAGACTGTGATGTTGTATTGTTTTCCTTTCAATTACCACGTCTATATCTGAGTGGCGAAGTTTTGTTAGGGTTTATTTGTTTGAGAAGGTTCTTGCGGCTTGTAGAAGAAAGGAGTAGCCGTTTCTTGCCCGGTTTAGTGTTAGTTCGAGATGGGTGGAGTTTAATTGCTGGCCAAATAGGGAGCAGATTTTTGGAGATTGAGGATTCTAGATTGAAGGTCATGGTCAGATTCATAAGGTCGATTGAAAGGAACCTGTTGGAAGTGGTTCAGGATGTGGGTTTTGAAGGTGGGTTTATAGTATGTAGTGGCACAAATACTGTGGATGTTGATGTGTAGGTGAGTTCAACGTCCTGCAATGAGTTGAAATTGTTCCTCTACCGTGTTTTGTTGTTTTGTTAGATTGACCGCAAGTGGAATGTGACAGCAAGGATCAAAGTGTTCAATCTCTCCGGTGTGTTTCATTTGTTTATGTTCTATTCATAGTTGGAGGCTCAAATGGTGTTCCATGAAGTGTGTTATTTTGTCAATCAACCAGTGTTTTACACGAGTTGTCACCTAGGGTGTGTTGCGTCAAACCAAAAGCAGGGCCAAAAGATTTGTAGATGTAGCTCATTGGATTATCTTTATATCTCTAGAACTACAGTGCCTTCAACCAGTTTGGATATATGTGTGAGGGTTTTGTTGGTGTCGACAAGGATACAGTGCAATGAAGGCATTTCAGCTAGGCTTGGGCTTATGGTGAAGGAGGACAACAGTGGTATTCCAAATGGGGTTTCAAATAAGGGTTGTTCGACACTAAGGTGGAGGTTCGAGGCAGTTATGTGGATTGGGGGAAGAAGGAAGTGGCATGTGAATTAGAGGCCTCAGTAGTGTGGAGAAAAAAGTAAGGAGGTGCAAAGGAGTAGGGTACATAGTGGAATGAGGGAGGCTGGAGGTGTTTCAATTTTAAATTGAGGGACAACTAGATTTGATGAGGCAAGTGTGGTGAAGAAAGGGACGTGTGCAAATAGGTTAGAATCAGGCTGAAGCTTGGTAGATTTACTTGGGCCCAAAAGTTGAAATGGGTTGGTGGAGAAGGGCCAAGGCTTTTGGACTAAGAAGCATGGACACTTCTAAAAAGGTAACATCTTGTCGGACACTTCCTAATACTTAGACATACATGAAACATATTATAAGTTTGATTAAAATAATTTGGAATCCAATGATAAACCAAAAACAATTTATATTTATATTTATTTTTCTCCTTTAGACTTTAAAAGTTATTATATTTGACTTAAATATTCGTATGACATATAACAATTTTTTATCTTTATATATAATATATAATAGAATTATATATTTCGCATGTGTTTCCTATGTGTAGTGCCTTACATTTTTTGAAATTTTTTTAGTCAGCATCTCAATGTCGTGTCCGTGTCATGCTTCTTTTCTTTTGGATTAGGTGGGCAGGATTGATTTGTTCCAAAAAAGGGGGCTGAGTCTGGGTCTTTAAATCGGCTTTTGTTATAGGAGGTGACAAGAGCGGCAGGTTGGGCTCGTGTAAAAGGAATGCTAACGAGCCTAGAGGATTAAGGGGGCCACACTGGCTTCTTTTTTTAACGTAATTTGGGGAAATCTATATTATTACCTTTATTAATGCAAAAAGGAGGAATCTATAATTTTTCAAACTGGATAGAGAATTTGTATTTGTTAGAGACCTCAAGTAGGTATTTGTAATTTACCCCAGTAGACAAGGTAAAATGGTATTTAAAAATATTTAACTGGTGACCATAACAATTTTATCGCCACGTCTAACAGAATTTGTATGGAGTAGGGAATCTATTGTGTGTCAATGAACCTAAAAGGAGGGTAGTGTCATTTTAAAAACTCTCTCTACAGTTGTCATAATCTCAAGAGAGGTCAGTGTAATTTACCTAAAAAAATTGAACTTTTTCCTCAAGTGACTAAAATTTCAAAAACCTAACTTAGATAACAATCACAATAGGCTAATAACAGTAGAAATTTCGAAACCTAATTTACATAACAATCACAGTACCCACAAGAATTTTTATTCTAATTTTTGCACTATTAAAAATAATAATGTAGTTAGCAAGATGTTCAGCGAAGAAGAGAGAGATTGAGACAATGTGACTCGAACAAAGCCTCCTCTTTTTCATTTGGGGGCTTAACATAGAAGTGGGCTTTGACAAGAAAAGAGAGGGGAAAAAAATCAGGCTAACATAGAGGAATTAAAAAAAATTACAGTGAGCTTTCACGAAGAAGAGAGAGAGAGAGAGAGAGAGAGAGAGAGAGAGAGAGTCTATGAACAACAAAGCGTTCTCAAGAAATTAGGGAACAACGACCCTCCTCTGTCTCTTCTTTCTTCTTTTTCTCTTCTCTCTCTAGGCTAGGGCTTATCTTAACTAAGTGATGAAGTGTTTTTCTATTGTTTTATCTTTTCCATATTTTTCATTTTGACTTGCCAAAATTTTCAGAAATTATGTGTCTACACCAATGTACCTCATGCTAGTAGAAGTGTATGCGCTTCATAGCTCACGATTTATAAACTTATTAGAAGATGATAATTTTATTTTTTTTATATAAATTGGTGTTTTATGTATAAATATGATGGGGAGTTGTTAGATCATTTGTGCTTGATGTGGCATCTTTGGAAAGAGCAAAACAAGAGGGCCTTTAAAGGGGAAGAGGTGCCTTTACATTGGCTAAAGAGTTGCTTTTTGGCTATTTTGTATAGTTGGGTTTCTGGGTAAGTCTCTCCCAATCTGGATCATTTTGTTGATTTTGTAGATTCTCTTCATCTATAGCGATCTGCAGGCCTTTTTTATCGTTTGCATAGGCCTCTTTTGGTTTTGTTTAGGTTATCATTATCTTTATCATAGTTCAACCTTTTGGAATCATCTTCTCTTTGATGCTGGTTTCATAATATATGATTTACATGTATGTATTTATTTCTTAATGCAGGCAACTCCAATACTGACAGCACCACTGGAAGAGGAGACTAGCTTGACAGACATTCTAGTGAGAAAACCCTCATCCTCTTCTGCGTCAGGTGATGTTTTTTTCTTTTTTCTTTTTTCTTTTTTTTAAATTTTGAAGAACTGTTATTTGGGAATTTGGAAGCTCATGAGTCGCATACATATTATACAGAAGTGTCCCAAAATGACTTGAAAAACAACACATCACAAAAAAATTAAGTTATTTCATGAGGGAGAGATGGGGTTTGTCCGCTCTTCGGAGAATGGGCTAGGGTGGAACTGAGCAAGAATTTGTGTTATAATTATAACTCATAGGAAAGTGCTTCAATGTACTAATTCTATTTTACTTGTCATTCTAAAGATGTCAACTGCTGAAAGTGAATCATGCCCCAGAACTTTAAAACCCACTTCCCATTCATCTCTGTCTCCATGTGTGTTTTGATGTAATTCTTTCGCATCGAATTAAGCCACATGCCTCTTACCACTTGTGCATGCCCCTGTCAGTTCCTTCTGAGTTTCGTTCTTGTGATGAACATACTCGTGTGTGTGAAATAATATTCATTCATGTTATTCATGTGTAAAAAGCATGGAAGCATTACAGTCTGCTGGAACAGTTTCACATTGCAGATGCATATTTGATATATATGTGTGCACAAAAGAAACATTTGACCTGTTCTTTTTGGATATAGTAACGGTTGCAACTTAATTTGGTGTAGTTTGTGTTTTTGAGTACACATGTATTGTTACTTTATTCACACCATTTTTTGTATGTAATGCATCATTTTTAAATAGTATAACACTCCTATGGATGAAATTGATACAGTAAATCCGATGGTGCTGCTGGAGCTCTTCTCAATGTACCGTGATTGGCAGGAGGCAAAAATCCAGACGATTAGTAAGAAACAGGTTCACTTTGAGAATGATAAAAGTCATATTTTACAATACTGCTGTTATTGCAGTAAGTATATTTATGTCTTCTGTCTGGACAAGGCATGGATAAGATTAGATCTGCAGCCAGCTCACCTGAACCCTGTCTAGTATTTAGTGGCAGAATCCATGGATGAATGAAGCTGCAATGAATAATTATGTATTCTTATTGTCTGCACTAGTTAATTATTTGCAACTGAAAACTTTGTATTGGGGCTGTTGTTAAGGGAAGATCAATTTGATTCGTTTTGCTACATATTATGATAATCGATTATAACTGATGCAGGAAGAGGTAGAAAACAAGATAGAAGTTGCAGATGCTTTGACAGTTAAACTTCTTCAGCGTTTTAATTATTTAGTCTCGACAATGAAGACTACTTCGCATCATCTATCAGAAGGTGAGTGATGTTCTTGCCTAGACTCTTCAATAAATAAACTTATATATATATATAATAAAAATAAAAATAAAAATAAAGAAAGGGAAAAAAAAACACAAGCCCATTGCAGGTTGCAAAAAAACAATTTCTAAGAAATTGCTCACCAACCCAAATCTCATATTACGGAATGCTGTTGATAGGCAATAACTGTTCAATTAAGAACGCTTAGCCTTGAAAATTTTGGTGGAAGCCCAAGTTGCCTACCTTGGTTCTTCTTGAATGTGCTCATGTACCTGATGAAAGGATGACTTGCTTGATTTGAACTATTATTTTGAGAATCTGTTGATGTGATGTTGTAGATTGTGGGCTTTGTATAATTAGACTTCACATTAAAGTTGTTATTTAACTGTGTACAAAAATTGCATGCAGTTCATGCATTGCAGGTTGATCTTGGGGAGCTGAAGGGAAGGTTGACTGAGGTGATTAGCAACTGTGATTCATTATGCAAGAGAATCAATGCAGAGGGACCCGAATCACTGAGATCATCTGTCAAGCAATTTTCAGTGACCTCAGCAGACCTTGAAACCAGCTGTCGCTCCCATGGAAAGAGCGTTAAATAGAAGCCTGTCTACCATGGAATCCAAGTTAGACTGACTTGCTCATTTACTTTTTGTTGTAAATTTTCCAAGTATTTGACAATCATGGTTGTAGAAATTGAGGTTATACCCTCGGGGTCGGACTAGTGCAGTTTGATCATGCTTCTCTGATTAGCACCTGGTTTTGTCATGGTCAGAAAAGAAGAATAGAGCACTTGTACACCAATCTCCCTTTTGTATCCTGCCCATTGTTCATAATTCAATAAAACCTGTGTTTGTGCCATCGTTTCACAGCTTTTATGTTCTTTTATCCGTTGTAATGTTAAATGTACTTCATGTAGTTGTTGCATTCAATCTTAAATGTTATCCAACTATAGAGTGTTTTTCACTCATCTTTTAAAAGGATGACTTTTAAACTGGTCTCTCTTTTTTTAAGAAACTTTTTCAATTTTTGTCAAATTATGTATTTATTAATGCTTCCTGTTTGAGAAAACAATAAAGATGTGATGAGACTCAACTAAAATAAGTTAAATCATATATTAATTATTTTTATATTGTTCTATACACGATTTAAATGTAAATAGATCATCCAGACGGTAACATCTTTAGTAGTTTAGTTTCTGGATTCCCTGGTAAACTGCGGACACAATACACTACAACACAATACACTACAACATCATCACATACTCAAATTTAATCACCAATGTATAGCATTGGAGTTGATCAGAATAGAAAGTAGACAGAATCAGATCATCCACAGCATCTCCAATAGAGTTGTCATTATTCTAAATGCAAGCAGAACAAATGGTAGAGAAAGATCCAAAATATAACAATGAAACGGTTCTCAACTTCATATTAAATGAATGAGGGGGGGGGGGGGGGGGGGTGAAGACAATCAAACAACCCATTAACATCAAAAGTTTAAATTTAACAAGAGTACCCACATTGTAATCAAACTATATTATCCCCGGAACATAGTTATAAAACCCAAAACACTAAAAACAGAGTTGAACCATAATTTAGATGATCGAAAACAAAGACAAAATGGTTGAATCAATCAAGGCTCAAGGCTGTTGCTGAGCATCCATAAACCCAGCATCAACAAGCACTTTCTCTCTGTTAGCCAATTCAATATCCTCATCAACCATCATCTTGACCAGCATCTGAAACCCAACCTTAGGCTTCCCACCCAGAACCTCCTTGGCCTTGCTGGCATCGCCCTTCAAATTATCAACCTCAGCGGGCCTAAAATACCTCTTATCAATGACAACATGGTCTCTCCAATTCAAGCCAACAGACCCAAACGCCACTTCCAAAAACTCCTGAACAGTATGCGACTCCTCGGTGGCCACCACATAATCATCCGGCTTGTCCTGCTGAAGCATCATCCACATGGCCTCCACATAATCCCCAGCAAAACCTCAATCCCTGGAAGCCATCAAATTCCCCAAAAATAGCTTGCTTTGAAGGCCGATCTTGATTCTCCCCACAGCCCTGGTGATCTTCTTGGTGACAAAATTCTCTCCCCTCCTGGGCGATTCATGGTTGAACAAAATCCCATGACAAGCAAAGATGCCATAGGCTTCACGGTAATTGACAGTGTACCAATGAGCAGCGCATTTGGAAGCAGCGTAGGGAGATCTAGGGTGGAAAGGAGTGGATTTGGATTGAGGAGGGGCAGTAGATCCGAACATTTCAGAGGATCCGGCTTGGTAGTACTTCATGTGGGATCGGCCGGTGGCGGAGATGTGGGAGCGAACGGCTTCGAGGAGGCAGAGGGTGCCGGTGGCGACGACGTCTGCGGTGTAATCGGGGATCTCGAAGGAGACAGTGATGTGGGACTGGGCGGCGAGGTTGTAGACCTCGTTAGGGAGGATGGTGTTGAGCCAGCGGCGGAGAGAGGAGGCGTTAGAGAGGTCGGCGTAGTGGAGCTTCATGAGGGCCTTGTGGGAGTTGTGGGGGTCGATGTAGATGCGGTTGATTCACTGGGTGTTGAAGTTCGACGACCTTCGGATCAGGCTGTGGACCTTGTACCCTTTGTTCAGCAGGAATTTGGTCAGGTACGACCCATCTTGCCCGTGATGCCCGTGATCAGGGCTATCTTGCGTGTTTCGCCGCCGTTGGTGGCTGATCTGGATCTGGGACTGTTGCTCTCAAACGCCATTGCCATTGTTGATTTGCTACTTCTGTCGGACTGTGATTAAATTGAAATGAGAGAGAGAGAGAGAGAGAGAGAGAGAGAGATGGTGGTTTTGGGCGAAATGTATAAGAGAGAGGGATGGAATGGAGGTTAAGAAGAAGGGGACAGTTTCTATTGGCTTGGAAATTCTAATATACACATATTCACTTTAGTTAGGTCATTCTTTTTAATCATATATATATATTTAGTTATATTATTTTTATTTATTTATTTGTAACTTATAAATTTTTTAATTATACCTCATATTTAGTTATGATTTTTTTTTAATTATAACTTAAAAATTATAAAAGTATTATATATATATATATATTTTAATTATAATGTGCATGTAGTGTTTTCCCTATTGGCTAAGCTGGTACGTGTTTTTTCTTTGAAATTTTTCCTACCTAATCACAACTTGCCAGTTACTAAGGCTTCGTTTGGGAAGAAAAAAGTAAGGCTTTTTTGGCTAAAATAGTCACAAAAAACAAAATAGGCTTTTTAACCCAATAAGACAATATTACATCCAATCCATAATCATTGCATTCTTTCTCTCACAAAAAATTCAAAAAAATCAAAAAAGCCAAAAGTCCTTTCCAAACGAGGCTTTTTAGCCCCAGGCTAAAATAATAAAAAAAGTCAAAAAGCCAAAAAGTCAAACCACTTCGCAAACGAACCCTAAGACTAATGCCATTGTATGTTTTTCTGTAGACGGGGCCATAGTTTAGTTTGAAGATTTATAGCGAGGTTTTACCCAGCTCAAGATTGTATTTTGGATATATTGGGCTACCTCAAATAAAATATACTAAGGCCTCGTTTGGAAACAGGCTTTTTTAGTAATTTTTTGGCTTTTTGGCTAAAATGTGATGTAAAAAAAAATAGTATGTTTGGGATGACTTTTTGGCTTTTTACGAAAAGATGTGCAAAAAGTAAAGAGAAAAGGGAATCTTTGACTTTTTGGTATGTGTTGTTAATTTTTTGATTTTTTTTAGTGACTTTTTGGCTAAAAAGTCACTTGCCAAACGAGGCCTAAGTTAGATTTGAACTTAAGTGTTGAAATTCAATCGGTTAGTTCTTAAGAGGTAGCCCGTTGGCTCACTTGTGAAGGAAATAAGAAAATTAACATAAAAAAACCAAGAAGAAAATAAAAATTTTAAAAACATGTCTAAGTCTCAACTAGTTATTAATTCATTACTTGGGCGTTTAGTTCATTTAAGCCAAACCTATTAGATAGGATTTTAGCCTAAAATTTTTGGCCTTGGGATGGCTTGGTCTAGTAGAAAAAAAATAGCTGGTTTTAGTCAATGAATAGTCTTAAAAACCATGACTGACATGATGTTAAGTGCTAACTTACTAGGTTACCTGGACTGGACTAAGTAGACATTGTCCTAATGCGAAATATTATGGTACTAAGACCTATTAAAAACTTGACTGATGAAGTTTATTCATCTCCAGAAGGATTGGGGGAAAATATAGAATAAATGAGTAAAGTAAACTAATAACTGATACAGGAGAGCAAGAATAAGTTTCTTCAAGGTATGTTTGATTAGTAGGATTATAGCAATGTTATTGAAGGCGATGGCGCACCAAGGCGCCAAGGTCTCCTGGGGCCTAGGCTTCAGGCGCAGGCTTCACTGAAGTGAGACACACCTTGTATGGAAAAAAATATAATTTAATATAAGTAAATAATTTAGGGTTCAATATAAATAAAATGAAATGTTAAACATTTAGGGGTTGTTTGGGATGATCTAAATAAGTGCACTTTTTGACTTTTTATGGAATATGGGTTGGGTTTGGGTTGGGTTTGAAGTGACGTGTTAGAGAGATGGTGTGACTTAAATAAGATGATGAGACTTAAATAGGATAATGACTTTTTGACTTTTTATCTTCTTTTAAACATGCCAAACCAGCCCTTAGTGTTTTTTGGAGATTAGGAATTATGACTAATTTTTCTTCTATCATTGATTTGGGGTTGAATACCCAATGTATTGGCATCTGTAATAAGAGTAGGGATCTTCTGTAGCTGCACCATATTAAATCAATGGTCAGATTTTAAACAAAACTAATTAAAGCAACAATAAAAAAAAACCCCTCAAGACGCAAGGCTTGGGCCAGTCAGGCACCTTATCACAGTCGCCTGGCCTGAAACACTACAAGGCGCAAACCTTGGGCCTAGATGGGACTTGGGCCGAAGCGCGTTTTATCGAAGTTGCCTGGCCTAGAACACTACAAGGCACAAACCTTGGGTCTAGAGGGGACTTAGGTCTACGCGCACGCCTAGGCGCGCCTTTAATAACACTGGATTATAGTATAGGATTAGAATTGTTAGCCCATTAACTCACAATCCTATGTTTGATTACAAATTTTATTAATCAGATTACATGTACAGCAGACATTCAATCCGATGAAATTGGTGAATTTTTAATATTGAAGGGGTTGTGAATCACAATTTCAAGTATGAAAGAAATAAAATAAAATGAATACATAATAAATGGTTATCTCACTAATTTAATTAGATAATTAATCCTACACTAATTCATGGGATTATTAATCCTTTCACTATTAATCTTGTTAATCAAACAAGGCCAAAGAGCAGAGTGCTAAATGCTAAAGTATCTGCTTTGTTTCAACAAGGGGAGTGGAAGTGGCTAATCTGCTTCAGGAAATCATTGAGAATAGGCCCCAAATTCTGTTCCCAGTTGTGGAAAGGAAGTACGATGTAAAGTGGCTGCATAAAACTGTGAATTCACAATCTGCATGGAATACTATCAGGTCTGTGAAACCAAAGGTTCCAAGGTTTAAAGTCTTTTGGTTCATACAGTGGTTAAGTGGTCAAGGGAGGTTATCTGCAAAGGATCAAATTGGAAGATGGGCTATTGTTGATGATCTTTGCTGGGTGATGTAACAGAGAGATGAGGTGAGCCACTATGGTCTATTCTTTGAATGTATGTTTTCCCAACAGGTTTGGAAATGTTGGTTAGGAATTATATTATGAGGATCCATCTAAAGATTCATGGAGTTTTACTGGGCTGTTCATCATAAAAATGGAAAGTATTGTTCTCATTCAGTCTATAAATTATTTGGTGGTCTATATTTCATGTTGAACTCCAGAATTTTCTCACACTTATTTTGAACTTGAGGTTGTTCTGGGTAGAATTGTTACTGAAAGTAGAAGTAGGTTGTGTTCTTGAAGGAATGTTGAAGATATAGAGATAAATGGTTATCTTTGTAGCCCATGGGAATTTCTACTAAGATCCATAAGTCTTGATTGTTTGTAGTAGGTTATTTCTATTCAATTCTTTTCTTGGTGAGGTTCCTTGAGCCTGTTGTTTTCTTGGTTTTTGATATGCGGTATGCCCAGTTAGTTAGTATTGTTGTTTTTTGTAATAAAAGTAATTTACCACCCAAAAAAAAAGGTTGTCTTCTAAGATGGCCTTATACTTTGTTTGCATTTTACAATAAAGGTATTTACCAAAAGAGAATGACAAGTTCAATATTTGCTTCTTCTCTTAACATTCATCGTGTAGGGGTCAGTAGTACTCAAAAAGTTAATTGACTTTTGAAAATTTTAAGTTGTGTTGCAGAAAAATGTTTCACTATAGTCTCTGACCAAAGTAGGGCTTTAGATGTCTATGACGTTTCTATTTTCTGTCATTCCTTCTTAATAAGTGGCATCTAATTGTAATTTTGAATTTGCACATTGGATTTTTAAAATAATTGTGTGGTTATGCAGATTAGATCAACAATTTATAGTTTGTTTTGAAGTTTGGTGGTCAAATCACTCCATTGAGGTGCACATTCTACATAATTTGACATTTGGATAGGTATGTTGCACTGCATTCTTGAATAATTGTTAAATGTCTCATGAGATCCGTCATTTGTTTTGATGAACTTTATATTTTTGAAGATTTTATTATTGATTTTGATTGGTGAAATTTGATTGTCTCAAGGAAACAAAGAAAATTCTTGAGAAAGATGCCAGTAGCATAGTTGACAAAGTCTCTTGGGTGTCTAAGACTCTAACCAGAGTCCATACTCAAGTCTTCTTAGGAGCTTAAAGGCATTCTTCACCTATTAATAATAAATGGGATGGGATGGGCAGTCCTTCAAGTTCCAACGCCGTTCAATCTAAATATTCTAATGAAAAATTAGAAGTCTTAGTTCTTAATTTTCAATTTTTAATTTTAATTATATATAACTAGTTTAATGGTTAAGACTTGGCCTAATAACCATGAGGTTATGGGTTCAAGTCTTAAGACCACCACTTTGTGCACTATGCCAAAGGTTAGGTGTGTATTCAATCTTTCCCCTCCCAAACACACATTAATGGGTACTAATTGGGCGTTATAACTGGTTTAAAGGTTTGGGTATGTGTTTGTTCATACACTCATTTATTTGGTTAGGGTAAATGAGGAAAATTTGAGTTTGGGTTTTGAGGTTTAATGACTTGTTTATGTGGATGCAGCTAAAGCGAAGTGAACCATATTCACATAGTTCTAAACAGCAGTTTGAGATATCGTCATTAATTTGTTCCAGCAACATTCATTATATTCTTTGTTTGCAGTTTCATCAAGTCATTATATTCCATGTGCATATGAACTTTAATGTACTTGGGAATTATCAGTTTCTGCTGAATACATACATACACTATTTATAATAGATGCTGTGCGATACCAAAACTTGACCTTTGTTAAACTTGGCAATTTTACAATGTTGTATAAAATATATTCTTTTGGATTAATTTTTTTGTAATATTCTTTTTGTATGGTGATTATGAAACAGTAGCATGTATAAGTCTCCCTTTCTCTCTTTCTGCGTCAGAGGTGTTGACATGATTGTTCTGTGTTGATATCTTGTATATTCTTGAGCCCTAACTATTTTGACTGCTTAGGAATAAATTATTTAATCTTCACACCTTTATGGTGTATGTACTGTACTCATCTTTGGTTGATATCTGTGAACTCATTGTTTCCTCATTGTTGGTTAATTCATGTTTTTCCTACAACCTTTTGTTCTCTCCGCACTCTTTTCTCAAGGGAGAAAGAGATTGTGCAGGGGAGCTAATATGGACTTTTGTTGATTCTTTAATGCCTTGGTAAATTTTATATGTTAAATGTTCATTCCATATGCATGTTTAATTTTCTATGTTAGTTTTGCAGTTCTTGGCCACTCTTAGTTCTCTTTGTTTAATGTATATAATTTCTGTTCTAAATTACTTGCATTTTGTCAAATCTTAATTCTTAGAAACTACATAAAGATTGTGAATTTTTTTTGTTTGCTCTTTTCTTGGCAATTATTGAGGAGTGTGTCGAGATGGAATCAACATGCAAGTTTTCCCAGGGTTTACTTTCTGGGGAGAAAAAAAAGCTTCCCCTGCGATTTAGTGGCAGGGCTTTAAAAGTTTCTGATTTCATTAGTTCCTAAAATTTCATGTCGCGTTTTCTTGAGATCAATTGGAATAACTTAAATGCACGTGCTTAATGTAGGTATTTGTGTTTCGTATGACATGCCCTGTCATTAGCTACAGGGGTTGACTTCACATCACAAGGCATATACCTCACTCATGGCCTCGTCTCAGGCCAATTTGGCCCTGGCATTTTGCCTAGCCTTGGCCCCTCGATTGGCCTCAGGCTCCTCCCCTAGCCTTAGGCACCCTGTGTAGCCTCGATGCCTCGACTCAAGAATTTACTTGATTGCCTTGTCTTACCAATGTTGAATGTACAGTATTGGATTCACTGGTTTTAAAAATTATCTTGATTGCCTTTCAAAAAAATTCATGCATCTCTGACAGATGCTTTAACAATTTGATTATTATTCATTGTTTTTCATTAAAATTCAAGTTTTGAAGTACTTTATTTTCTATTTTTTGGATTCACATGTCGTTTCTTGTTTACTGATTCACTGTATTTGGTTTGCACTGTTTGCAGAAACAGCCAAGATGGATTTTTAGTGGTTTCCCTTTTTACCTGCTGATGGTATGACCCTGCACTTCTTGCAAAACTGAGAACTTATTTCTAGCTTATGTAACAGTATGCTTTAGGAGCAATGCTACATCTACTTAAATCTTACTAAAAACATACATGTCCAAACATCATTCGATGTTTAAATATCTTTGCTTTTTTTACAACCAGTCACATTTGGCCTCTGGTATATTTAGTAAGATTGTTAGTATGTGTAGAATTACTCTATGCTTTATAAACCAATAACTGACAAATTTATTCTTTCAAATAGAAAACTAGGTTGCCATGTCAATCTCTAGCTCATTCTGACAATGGGTTTGACATATTAGTGTACAGTGACATCAATAAGAGAACGAAATCTGCTCCCAAAAAAATTTAAAAATAAAAATAAAAAATGAAGAAAATGAAAACATAGGATAGTGACAAGCACCCTATAGTTGGCATGGGCAATATTCATTGAGAAAGGCCATCTAAACTTCAGGTTCCCCCCCCCCCCCCCCCCTCTTTCTTCCTGAGCTGTACATTATACATGATCAGGCACTTAGAATGACGGTATGGCTTCCACTCAACTGATTTCTGCTTTCATTGAAAGAACACAATTTGACAATAAAGACGTACATGGCCGAGAGGGATGCTGCTATTCGAGATAAGAATATGGCACTAGACGAGAGGAGAAGAGTCATTGCTGAGTGAGACATGGCAATGTTACAGCGAGATGCGGCAATTGCAGAGCGGAACAGTGCCATAGATGAACGAAGCAAGGTCCTTGCTGCCCTCCAATTCCAAGAGAGTTCCATGAATGAGAATAACATATCACCCGATTCACCTGGAAATGGAGTTGTACGTGGCGGAGCAAAGCACCTTCATCACCACCAGCAAATGCATCATTCTGTAGCTCAGTTGGCTGAAACTGAATATGATCCAATTGAAATTCCAACAAGCAATCCATACCAGAGTACCGAAGTTGTTTGTGAGACCACCACCAAGCCCAGGAAGGTAAAGCAAGCAAAGGAGACCAAAACAAAGAAGCCGTCGAAGTCTCCCAGAAAGGGTAAAAGAGGCCATGATGGTGTAAGCCAAGCTGCCATGTCTACGTCAAACGGTTGGGAAAATGAGGACGACTTGGTTGGTGAAGATGAGGACCTAGATGGACGGCTTGTGATGTGGAAGGATAATTTGGGTTCAAACCAGGTCAACTTTGATGAGTCTACCATGCCAGTGCCTGTTTGCTCCTTCACCAGATTACCCCAGCCTTGCTACAAGTGGGGAAGCGGTGGATGGCAGTCACCTTGCTGCACGACCACCATGTCGATGTATCCTTTGCCTCAGATGTCCAGCAAACGCCATGCCCGAATTGGGGGCAGAAAGATGAGTGGAAGTGCCTTCACTAAACTGCTTAACCGACTTGCAGCCGAGGGTCATGATCTGTTCACTCCACTTGATCTCAAGGATCACTGGGCCAAGCACGGTACCAATCGCTACAACACCGTAAAATAGCTTGCGTACTACTGGGATATCGTGAAAAATAAGAAACTGAATTATGTCAGAAAAAAATAGGGGTATCTGTACTCTCTCTCTCTCTCTCTCAGTGGACATGGACAGCAGCAAAACCTTTATAGGATTATACTTAGCACAGATTTAGAAGCTGCATGATATTCTGCTTTACTAGTGTTTCTTTTCCCTTGTCTTCCTTTCTGTATTGCAAAACCTCTCTCTTCTCTCTCTCCATCTTTGGATATAGTGGTTGAAGAAAATAGGGATCTAGATTGAATAGAAAGAAAATTGCTTTTGATTTTGCAGTGTCATGGAGAAAGCACAGTGAATGAGTTGTGCTCATTGCTTAAGATCTGTTCTTGAAATCAGAATTTTGCTTAAGATCTGCTTCAGCCCAATGATTTTTATTTAAATATATATATATAATCATTTAATTTCTTATCAAGCTATCACTTAACTGAGAGCAGATCATGATTTGGAAGAAAGACAAGACTCACAATTGTGGCCGGTAGTTCTTATTACATGAGAAACGCTTAGTGTTCCAACTATTTTACACAGTATTATACACTCTATTCCATTTGGGTGTGGGATCCAATCTGTACAATATTAGGAATTCTTAACATAATTGTTATTATATTTCATTAATTTGCAATTAATTTCTTCATTTTTTATTGGGTCAATTACACTTTGCATGTTCACACATTTTTTTACTTAAGCCTTTTGGCTATGTTTGATTCCACAAGACTAATAGTGAGGTATTAACAATCCTATCAAATTAGTGTGGGATTCATAATCTCATCCCTACCCCATTACTAATAATCCTACAAATTTGTTGGATTAACTATCCATTGGATTAATAATCCTAAAATAAAATGTCAAAACAAACATAGGATAATTGGGCTCACGGATTAATAATCCTAATCCCATACTCTAATCCTTCCAATCAAACATGTCCTTTATGTTTCAATTTTCTCAATTTACTTTTTAAATTAATTAATTTCTTTTTAAATTAGACAAAAAAAAAATCAAGTTAACTGTCACATAACATAAAAATGATATTACTATATTAAAATTTAAATGTGTCAATTATGTGAGTTACATAATAAAATATTTTAATGTCACGTAATGTATCATTTTTTGTCTAATTTTAAATCTTAGTTTGTAGAGTTAATTGAAAAAAACTTATACATGAAAGGTCAAAAAAAAATTTAAAAAAAAAGACCAAACATAAAAAATAAAAATAAAATAAAATAGAGTATAATTTATTATTATTTTTTATTTATATGACATTTTTTGTTTTTCATACTCCAACCTCTCAGATCGGAGAGTTTTTTCTTTTAGAGAACCTCAGATGGGAGAGTTGTGATGATGTAATTGGACTAAAAGCCATTTGGTTGGCTATACGTTTCAAAATTACTATTTGACAAAAGTTTATATTTAATTACTCTTCATATAAAATCATAACCTCAATTACATTGAATTGGAACCAATATTTGACGTGATAAACTAATGGTTTACATAATGAGTGCCACATCACATCATGTGCAACCTCAGCATCATATACTGAAAAAATTCTCTACTAGTGTGCATGGAATTTGAGCAAAACATCATTGTTAATCATCAACTATATTTCACTGTTAACCATCCATTGAAGGGGTGGTTTGTAGGAACCACTACTGCCAATACATTTTGATGCAGGAATGCACAGTACATCCATGATAGAAGATCAGCTTTGCCTGACTGTTTATTGAAGAGACTCATCAAAGATTCAAAATAGCACAACACAGTTTATGTAAGTTAATTCGCGGCTCAAACTGAGAATCAATGCCCTAAATCGAAATTAGGTATGTCGCAACTTGTACAAGTTGCATTTCCAAAATACAGGACATAATACAATCATGATAAATGTTCAATCCCAGAAAATCACAATGAACAATGAAAGGATACTGAACAAACTGTGTGTCCAAATAAAACCTGTCAAAGGCGCATATAGCATAGCAGATAAAGGAATAGGGCAACACACATAATCGGTTCGGCATCTGTCCCAACAGATCAGAAATATGTAACCAAACTCCCATTAATTTTGATTGATAATTGTTCAATTCTGCCAAAGAATGTGAAAATTTTGATTCTATGTGTACATTCGTACAATATCCAATCATCCATTATTACAAGTATACATTCATACAGTATCCAATCACCTCAAAAAAGGAAAAAAGAAAATAGAAGGCAAGGCAAAACTAACTGGGACATGAGTACAGTAAAAATTATAATAGGAGCAAATGGAAAATGTTAATAGAAAAAACACCTTTACCTTTATCTAATCAAGCACAGCATCAAATGGCAGTGTCAGTGTTCCCCTAATAAAATCAACAATCCTATCCATATATAACTAATTTGATCCCTTATAAAAAAAAGTGCCAAAAACATCTAAACCATCAGGATTTATACATGATTACCTTATAGAATTAACCTCAAATGTTTGTGGACACTCCTACATTATCAAAACAATGCGTATAAATGATCAGCCAACAGGACAAAAGTAACGAGAGCATTGAAGTGAATTTAACTTGTGCAATTTCCCAACTATTACCACAATTTAGACAACAATGTAAATATTATTCGTACTTCTAACAAAAATAGAAAAACATCTCAACAAGCTATGTCCTTGTAATGCAAGGTATCATCAGCATACTTGCACCTTTTCCCAAGGAACTTCATCAACCTGTGTCCTACAAATCTTTTTATGTATTACACTTCCACATATTGCCCATTTGAGTTCACTAAGCTCAGAGGCAAATAGCAACCACTAAACAGATTCTGTAGAATTCCAATTGTCATGACGTAAGGAAATGCAGTCTTCAAGCTCTATTCCAAGGAGAGGAACAGAACTCCCACGAATCTAATGTAAACTATTGTCCCTTTAAAGAAGGCTCTTTCTGAAGGACTGCACTCACAGTTGAACTACTTAAAAGATCATATTTTCCATTATGAGTTTTAATCTCCCATAAATAAATTCATCTTTGAATTTTTTAAATTATTTTTTTTTTAAATTTTAAAGATTGAACAGGGGCTTCCCCTATATTTTTCATAACAACTGCATCTAGAAATGTTAGATTCTATTCGCAAACAATCTTGTTAATATTGCCTCGAAATAGACACATACAAAATCATAAACAAATCAGTTTCACCAAGATCAATTATGACACAATATACTCAGACCGATTGTCAACCCAATACCCATTAAACCCCCACACTACAAACCAAAATATCACCACAATCTTGTTAATATCGCCTCAAAATAGACATACAAAATCATACACAGATAATTTCCTCTAAGACCAGCTATCAACCCGATAGGCATTAAACCTCACTACAAACCAAAATAGCACCTCAGGGTTAAATTCTCAACTGACATAAAAAATAGATAATGTGTCATTTCAAGAATTCAAATGGAAGTAAAATTTTGAGTAATTATAGGAGGCAGTAAACTCTCCCATCCCACCGAGCCAAGGTTAGATATCCTATAGCTAGTAGCTACTACAAGAGGCTGGTGGATACTAGAAAGCAATGGAACCTCAATGTGATTTACCCAATGGCAGCTCAGATTTGTCTCCACTGTAAGAATCATTTGACTCCATACGAACCTAGGCCAAATACTCCATTCAATAGGTAAAGAAAAGCACGCATAGCCCCTAAAACCATCTTCTGAACTGAATTTAATTACAGCATCAAACCATAAATATCTTCCTAAAATCGTAAATTTCGAGTATGAATACTAAGAAACTAAACCAGTGACCCAATTGATCGCTGACACCTTCAGATATGCATAAAAAACCTTGCTATCCTTGGCACAACACAATCCTTTATATTATACATATTAAATAAATCAGACACCACCTTCCAGAGGAGGGGAATAACAGGTACAACAGCAGGACTGTCCAGCATAAAGATGCATTCCATCCAAGACATAACCCAAGTCAAACAGCTCCCGAGCCATAACTCATTGCATGGGAATATAATATGGATCGTGCCAACTTTGTATGCCCCTCAAAATTACTCAAGTGATCTTAATATTTGATCTTAAAAGATCACATCCCCATCTAAAGTTGATTACATGAAAGTCAGACTCAAACACAATGGATCCAAACGAAATAGTATAATTTCTCCTGCGCTACAGTTAATTTTATTTATTTACACTACAGGTCAGAATCAACATCCAACATGCCTCAAAAAACACAAAATGACCATGAAAAGTTACCATAGAAAGTCAACTCTCCTATACGTGATAAGACTTTCGATTATATCTTCGAGTTGGGAATTTCTCACTCCTAAGTGCCATAAATGCAAGTTGAAATCTTATATTCCTCTCCACATAAAACAATAACTGTAATCTCCAAAAAGCCACCATTACATCAATGAAAGGAAAAACCCAGACCTGAAATTCTGCCTGCTAGAAAACAAATAGTCGCCCAATTTGTTTCCTTTAAGCTTCAAGATAAAAGGATGAACATGTGTACCAAATACCACACAGATCGTGAACACATAATGCAATCTCTGCAGCTCATCTCAACAGCTCATATCTACTGTCCTCAAGATGATCCTATCTAGGGCAAAAGAGCTGATGCCTTTGTAATAGCCCATTGTACAAAATGATATTGATATCGATATCGATATAAAAGATCCCTCCTGTAGGTATCACCTAAACTAGACACTTTGGAAACTCATTATGTTTGAAAATTTGACAAAGAGAACAGACTACGAAAAGAGAGGTGGAGAGGAAGACAGGAGTGGGAAGACTTTACAAGAAAAACTGAAAAATAGAAAGAGATAAGGAAAGGAAGATAAACTGCGGACACAATACACTACAAGATCATCACATACTCAAATTTAATCACCAATGTATAGCATTGGAGTCGATCAGAATAGAAAGTAGACAGAATCACTCCAAAAGAGTTATCATTATTCTAAATGCCAGCAGAACAAATGGTAGAGAAAGATCCAAAATATAACAATGAAACGTTTCTCAACTTCATATTAAAATGAATGAGGGGGGGTTGAAGACAATCAAACAACCCATTAACATCGAAAGTTTAAATTTAACAACAATAGCCACATTGTAATCAAACTATATTATCCCCGGAACATAGTTATAAAAACTCAAAACACTAAAAACAGAATTGAACCATAATTCGGAGAATCGAAAACAAAGAGAAAATGGTTAAATCAATCAAGGCTCAAGGCTGTTGCTGAGCATCCATAAACCCAGCATCAACAAGCACTTTCTCTCTCTTAGCCAATTCAATATCCTCATCAACCATCATCTTGACCAGCATCTGAAACCCAACCTTAGGCTTCCAACCCAGAACCTCCTTGGCCTTGCTGGCATCGCCCTTCAAATTATCAACCTCAGTGGGCCTAAAATACCTCTTATCAATGACAACATGGTCTCTCCAATGCAAGCCAACAGACCCAAACGCCACCTCCAAAAACTCCTGAACAGTATGCGACTCCTCCGTGGCCACCACATAATCATCGGGCTTGTCCTGCTGAAGCATCATCCACATGGCCTCCACATAGTCCCCAGCAAAACCCCAATCCCTGGAAGCCATCAAATTCCCCAAAAACAGCTTGCTCTGAAGGCCGATCTTGATTCTCCCCACAGCCCTGGTGATCTTCCTGGTGACAAAATTCTCCCCCCTCCTGGGCGATTCATGGTTGAACAAAATCCCATTACAAGCAAAGATGCCATAGGCTTCACGGTAATTGACAGTGTACCAATGAGCAGCGCATTTGGAAGCAGCGTAGGGAGATCTAGGGTGGAAAGGAGTGGATTCGGATTGAGGAGGAGGAGTAGATCCGAACATTTCGGAGGATCCGGCTTGGTAGTACTTGATGTGGGATCGGCCGGTGGCGGAGATGTGGGAGCGAACGGCTTCAAGGAGGCGGAGGGCGCCGGTGGCGACGACGTCTGCGGTGTAATCGGGGATCTCGAAGGAGACAGCGACGTGGGACTGGGCGGCGAGGTTGTAGACCTCGTCGGGGAGGATGGTGTCGAGCCAGCGGCGGAGAGAGGAGGCGTCGGAGAGGTCGGCGTAGTGGAGCTTCATGAGGGCCTTGTGGGAGTTGTGGGGGTCGATGTAGATGTGGTTGATTCGCTGGGTGTTGAAGTTCGACGACCTTCGGATCAGGCCGTGGACCTCGTACCCTTTGTTCAGCAGGAATTCGGTCAGGTACGACCCGTCTTGCCCTGTGATGCCCGTGATCAGGGCTATCTTGCGCCCGCCGTTGCTGCTTGATTCGGATCTCGGACTGTTGCTCTCCGACGCCATTGCCATTGCTGATTTTTTTTGCTACTTCTCTGTTGGACTGTAATTGAATTGAAATGAGAGAGAGAGAGAGAGAGGGAGAGAGAGAGAGAGACGGCCGTTTTGGGCGAAATATATAAGAGGGATATATATATATATATATATATAAGAGGGATTCAATGGAGAAGGGGACAGTTTCGATTTCCTGGGAAATTCTAATATACACCTATTCATTTTTAATTATGTCCATTTTTTTATCATATATATTTGAATAAATTATAAATACATCATCTGAAATTTAATTGATTAAAATATCAATCGTTTTTTTATGATTTTAAAAATTACATTTCATCCCTTGAGATTTTTAATTTCATAATAAATTATATTTTTTATTAATAAATTGTCAAGTCAATTAACAATTTTTAATGATGTTAGAAATATATTTCGATTAATAATTTAAATAATTTTATTATTGTATAAGAAAATAATTATGAATTTTATTTTTTTAATTAATTCAATTAAATAAAAAATTCTGACAGGTGTATTCTTAATTTTTCAAATCACAATAGGTAATATGTACCATAAGCAAACATCAGATAATATATTTGTAATCTATCCTATATATTTTTAGTTATATTATTTTTTTAAGTATAATTAATTTTTTTATCTAGTTATGATTTATGAATTTTTTAATTGTATCTCATATTTAGGCTTGATTTGACATGTTTGAAAAAAGTCAAAATTTACTATTATATTTAAGTCATATCATTTTATTTAAGTTACATCACCTCTTTAATATATCACTTCAAACCCAATCCAAACCCAACCTATATTTTATAAAAATTTAAAAAATGGACTTATTTAGATCATTCCAAACAATTCCTTAGTTTTAATTTTTTTAATTATAACTCAAAAATATAAAATTATTACATTATTATTATTTTTTTAATTATAATGTGCAGGTGTCCGTACTGTTTTTCCTATTGGCTAAGCTGGTACGCGTTTTTTCTTTGAAATTTTTCCCACCCAATCACAACCTGCAAGCACGGCGGTAATATGGGGAGGAGAAGGGTTATAGTTTAGTTTGAAGACTTAGGCCAAGTTTGGCATTTATCAAAAAAGTTAAAAAATTATTCAAAAAGTTAAAAAATTAATACTATTCATCAAAAGTCAACAATTATGACTGCACAACTCCCAATACTAATTTTTCCCTACAAATCAATTTTTACAATTTTTTATTACAATTTTTCCATAAAAAGTCAAAAAGTTAATCCAAACATCCATATTTTCTTTCTCAATTTTTTAGTCCAAAAAGACAAAAAGTGCACTTATTTAGGACACCCGGTTTCATTTGGGAAGCAAAAGGCAGGTTGTTTTTATTTTTTATTTTATTTTTTGATTATTTTAGTTATAAAAAATAAAATAGGTTTTTTAATCTAGTAAGACAAAATATCATATTTAACCTATAATTTTACATTATTTCTTTCACAAAAAAGTCAAAAAAGTCAAAAGCTCTGCCTAAATCAAACTTTTTAGCCCCATGCTAAAATAGTCAAAAAAACTAAAAAGTTAAAAAGTCAATCTACTTTCCAAACGAACCCAGTATCTGCATCAGACTCTTTAAATTTTTAGTTAAATTAAGGGGTACTTATTAATTAGTCCTATTCACTAGACTTATTTACCTACAGGTCCTAACTAATAAATTTAACACTATAAAAATAAGAGAGTGATAAATTTATCACTAAAAATTTATTCATAAAAACAAAGAGACTGATAAATTTATCACTATAAATTTATTCATAAAAAAAAAAGACTGATAAATTTATCTTTATCACTTAATAAATTTATCAAATAGGACTTAATGGGTATTAAGTCTCCAATGTAAGACCTATTGGGTAATAAGTCTCCAAAATAGGACCTATTGGTAGTTTACCCTTAAATTAAAGCTGAAAATTTTATTTTGTTATTTTAGTTAGTCACTCACTGTATCAAACTCTTTATTTTAACTCAATCTTATTAAAATATTATTTTGTTATTATATTTTTTATTCTTTCTTTTTTTTTTTTATTAAATTGATAAGGTGCCACCCAAACAATTCTTAAAAAATGCAAAAAAAAAAAAAAAAAATGTCATTGATTGGTTGACCGGCAAGTTGACCTGCCAGTCGACCGGTTAGACTAATTTTCGGCATTTTTCCTTCTTTTGCTATAGGCACTCACGGGACATTTGGTGGAATGTTCGGGGAACATTCGGATGGACGCCCGATTTAAAGATTTTTGTCCAATTTTGCTTAAGAAAATATAATAAAAAATCATGTAACGAATGAACAGTGCCTCAACAAAGTTATTGAGGTACTATAGCAAATTTAACAAATTGTTAATTTAGAAAAAAATTGTTGAGACTGATGGAGGAAAAATTTTGTGATTTACTAACTATATTTTAGCTTTTCGTTATTTTGGCTATGCTAATGCTAATGCTCTTATAGCGAGATTTATTTTGGATATATTGGGCTCCCTCAAATAAAATATATTAAGGTCTTGTTTGGGAACATGTTTTTTTAGTAATTTTTAAAAAAAATTTAACTAAAATATGATGTAAAAAAAAATTGTTATGTTTGAAATGATATTTAATTTTTTATGAAAAGATATGCAAAATATAGAGAGAAGAAAATTTTTAACTTTTAGTATAAATTGTTGACTTTTTAATTTTTTTTTAATGACTTTTTGATTTTTAGACTAAAAAATAATGTTGTCAGACGAAACCTAAGCTAAATTTGAACTTAAGTGTTGAAATTCAATCGGTTAGCTCTTAAGAGGTAAGCCCATTGGCTCACTTGTGAAGGAAATAAGAAAATTAATAAAAAAAAATAGAAAATAAAAATTTTAAAAATATGTTTGAATCTCAACTAGTTAAACTTAATGTTAAGGAAAATGCTATGAATCCTAAACAATTTAAATGTTTTATCAAATATCTCATATAGGTGTGAGACTCACACAAACTCACATCTGTGTAGATCCTATACTCATATGAGAGATTTGATAAAATATTTAATAAATTATTTAAGATCTCTATCATTACTCTAATGTTAATTCATTACTTGGGGGGTTTAGTTCATTTAAGCCAAACCTATTAGATAGGACTTTAGCCTAAAATTCTTGGCCTTGGATGGCTTGGTCTAGTAAAAAAAAAAAAGGGTGGATTTAGTCGATGAATAGTCTTAAAAACCAATTTCACGAATTTATACAAGACTATCCACTTAATGCTGAACAATTATAATATAGTTAATTTACATAATATGTTTTATTTTTTACTTTTATAATTAAGATTAAAAAAATAAATAAATTTTATTGGAGAAATTATATAAACATGGAGGAAACAAAAAATAATAATAATAATAATAATAAAAACAAATTAATGGGATGTTTTTCAAAATTGCAAAAATCAATGAAAGCTTGGAAAATAATTACAAAGAGGTGGATTTAGGAATTCTTAGGTCAAAATTGCCCCATTCTCTCCTCTTCCCTAATTATCTTTTTGTTTACTTTTAACTACTGTTATACCTTCTCCCGCCATCTTCCACTTCCCCTCTCCATCTTTCCCTTCCATCCCCAAGGCCTCTCTCATCCTCTCTAACTACATTTTCACTCTGCCGCTGTAGCTGCCACTACTACTAACCTTTTTTCTCAATTTTTCTTTGTTTTTTTGTTTTTTTTTTGTTTTTTTTTTTTTTTTTTGGGTTGAAATCAGTCTTTTTGAGTAGGAATTTGTATGAAGCGATTTTTGATTGTGATTGTTTTTTAGTGGACTTTGAATTTATGAAGGAAAAAAAGGGAGTTTAAAAAGTGAATCAATCATAAACAAAATTATTTTCACTATATTTCTTTATTTATTCTTTATTTTTAACAAATCTCTTCATAAATTGATTTGTATCCTTGAGAAATGAACATGAATTATTCTAGGGTCATGTTAATGGTGGATAAAATATAAAAATATCCTGAAATAATAATATACTTTTCATATATTTTTACATTAAAATTTTATTTTTATATAGACTAATATTTACTCCTTAGTCATTAACATTTCCTTTTGATAATTAGTGAAAAAATCTCATGGTACTAAACAAATACTTATTAATTTATCGATATAAAGATAAATAAAAAACTCATCAAATGGATCCACCGATTAGGTGGTGGATGCTGATTGGTGTATATATATGTATATCAATAGTAGTGGCAAATCATGTCTGTCTCATGTAAATATTGAATACTGCTACTACTACACATTTACAATACAATTGTCGGTGATGCATAGATCTTCAAAGCTCTTGCTTGTGTTTTGTTGTCTGTATGGCTGCTACTAATGGGCTTCAGCTGTGTACACGTATCAACACCATATGGATCATGATCACATGGATGGCCAGCCCAACGGACTCACTTTTGTTTAACAAATATTGCCAAGATAAAAATGCAAGTTGGTTTGGAAATTGATTTTTTAGTAATGCTATATAAATAATAAATTTATACATAATTTTCATTTATAATAATGTGATTTGTTGACAATGTCATCATTGTCAATTATTTATTTACAATAATGGCATTGTCACATCATTCTTGTTAAATTTTTTGTATGAATATAATTTTTCTAGAATTTTTTGTGACTTTTAGCTTCTTATAAAAAAATTGTGTGGACAATAGAGAGAATAGATTGATTTTTGTATTAAAATTTTCAATTTTAACTATTTTAGCCAATTGTCAAATATAGAGTAGTACAAAAAAAAAAGAAAAGTATGCTTGCTAATGGTTATGTTAATTAGAAGGGAAAAAAAATTGATAGAAAGTGAAGTGAAATAAAGAAAACGAAAAAGAAAATGAAAATGTATTTTATTTTGGTAAATATTTGATTAGGATAAAAATTTTACAAGAAAAAAGAAAGAGAGAGAAATTTGAAACTTTAATTAGAAAAAAAATATTGTCATTGTTAGATGTCTAAGTATCACTCTTTTTATGACAACTAATTATATTTAACATCTTATAAATTAAGTGAGAATATTTGTATCTATAAAACTATAAATTTACTTGAGGGAGTCATTTTATTATTTTTTGTATTTATTATTTTTTTAGCAAAGGTTAGTCCAGATGCTTTGAATCCACAATATTTCTCTCATTATTAAGTTGTAGCTATTTATTAATACAGTAATATTACAAATTTAAAATTTTATTCTGAATTTTATTCAAAAACATCAATTTATGGCTCATATTTATTAATATGTAGACCTTACACTATATCAATTTCTACCATAAAATCGAACACTTAAAAAAATTATAGGATGCTATGTCTGTTATCAATAAGAATAATGCTATATGCACCAATTGGTTTACTAACTAATATACCAATTGATGATGTGGCATACTTTAAGATGTTTTGGTATTTGTAATTTGTATAATGAGTAGGGTCAATAATAGTGTCATAACTAGTATTAACACACTAATTGATACATGTAATACCACCATATCAATAATGTTAAGGAACGTATTAATTATACATAATAATATTCACGTTAAGTGACAAAATCCATGTATGAGTTTAGAAAATTATGTATGGAGCAACTCGTTAAGTATGTGTTGATAGTTATAATTGATATGAATTAAATAGGATAAACTCTTCTTCATACTTGCATTTCTCTATATTCGTCTATATTATTCTTGTGGGTTCAAATTCGGACTCATGTCGATGATCTGAACTATCTACTTTGTAGGTTCCATAATAAAAGTCATCTATGTAAAAAATCAATTTCACCTGATATCTATAAACAAAAAAACAAATCATATTTTGTTTTATAAAACACTACAACAAATTAAACTTTTGGCGACTACATTTTTAGTCATCAAAAGTCATATTTTAGTCACCAAAATGTTTTGCCGACTAAACTTTTTGGTCGCCAACTTTGCCGCTAGATTATTGTCGGAAAAGGTATTGGTGACTAAAAATTATTTAGTTGCTGAAAGTCTTCAATTAGCGACTAAGAATTATTTAGTCACTGAAAGTATTCAATTGGCGACTAATTTTTTAGTCGCCAAAAGTTCATAATAAATTTAACTTTATATTTTTAGCAACTAAAATTTTTTGTCTCCAAAAACTTAACCATTTAGGGCGACCAAACTTTTAGTCGCTAATTTTCTTTTTTATTCATCTTATTTCTTTTAGCTACTAAATGGTTTAGTAGCCTAAAGTCTAATTTTTATTTAGCTACTGAAGTTTTAGTCGCCAATAAATTTTCTTTCTTTTGTTTTTTTTTTGTTTGGCTACTAAATTATTAGTTGCCTAAAGTCTTTTGTTTATGGCTACTACATATTTAGTCGCCAAAAGATTTGTTTCCATTTAATTCTTTTTGTAGCTACTAACTATTTATTCGCTAAAAATATTTAGTCCATTTTTGGCTACCAATTGTTTAGTAGCCAAAAACATAAATTTTTTTTTTTTTAAAATTAATTTGTCCACAACCTATATGTATTCCATGCAACTTGTAACATGTATACAAACAAAACAATACATATATATATATATATATATATTATCACCTATTCCACAATCTACATCTATTTCACTTACAACCATCCAAACAAAAGAATAACTTTTAATGTCAACATTGCAAACAAAGTATATTCCAACTTAAAATAATAATTTCATACAAACCTATTTAAATATATGAGCTACTAGTGACATCCATACACCAGCTATATATAAAATCAAAAAACTTAAAAAATTCACTAAAATAAATCAAAAGGCGTTCTGCATGAAAGGATATACCAAAGGCGTTCTGTTGGTGTTAAGCAGAACCCAATCAGACGTAATAGATTCCTGTGAACAGCTACACTTATCATCTCAACTTCACGCTGGAATGCTGCGCCTCCACCAGAACTCTCAGTCATTTAATCGTTTCACAGCCAACCAAATCTTCTCTATTGGCCAAAAGCAATTCTTTTGTCAACTTCACCTGAGCATACAAATAAACAGAATCCATCAGTAAATTACCAGAAAACCCAAGTCACAACAAAATCAATACCTCAATTATATATCTACCAAAGATTTAGAATTAATGAGAAAGCTAGAGGTTAATACACATTGACAAGATAATATATCAAACACTGAAGAACTAACAAAAATATAATGCGCCAAGAAAAGGAAATTATGAACTATAAACTATGCTAATAAAATCTCAAAATTCAACTGATAACATTTCTTTGGCATTGTTTCATTAAATCCAATTTTTATATACTAATAAGTATTTTTTGCTTTTCTCAAAAGAATCCAATCTGCCTGTAGATATCAAAGATACTTCACAAATTGATTAGGGAAAATTATTAAATAAACCTAACAAACAACAAACTATTTTACATCACTTGTACTTGATTTATACAAAATAAATTTATGATTTTTCAAGCTTTTAAGCAGCCCATGCAAAGAAGGGGCCAGAAAGCACAATGAAGTGGCAATCTTTACAATTAATGTGAGGTACAGCACAATGAGTGTTAATCAATTATAATGCAGAACTCAAAGATTTAACAATTAATGTAGAAGCATGGGACAGAACTTCATTGACAGATTGATCAATAGTGGTTGAATCACATAAACTTCATTGACATAAACAACTGCTTTAATGTAGAAGCCTGGTACTTCACAGATTGAACAATTAATGTGATCAACAACTAATGAATGAAATAAAAATTCCAGATATCACATAATAATACAACATAATATGAGGTACATAATTTACACAATAGAATTAATTTTGATTTTTTTTGTTGGGCAAAATTCACTTTACTCCCTTGACAAGTATAATTTGCTCCAAGTTCAACTTGGATCGATATCACTCGGCCAATAGCAAAAGATGAAACCAGCCTGATTCATGCCTAACATAATATAGATATAAACATATCATTGTTAAGGAAATTTCCAAGGAAAAATACACTTACATAAGAAGCATTGGAGATTAACTCCCTAAAGAAGGTATCTTTCTTGCTGTAAAGTGAGTTGATAATGATGTCCATAAGCCAAGACACCTCAGCCTGAAATACAAACTTCTCTGCATTACTGTGGAGTGAGCTCTTCGACATCAACTCAATTTCCATGAACCACATAATTACAAAACATGTTAGAAGATCCAAATCAAGCAAATAAGAAGAGTATATAAAAGAAAATCAAACCAATCCTGCAAGTTGGGTAATTGTCCTGTTTAGAAGATGAACCTATAGAATGCAAGTATGGAAAATAATTTTTACAAAGTTAAACAAAGACTTGTATCTAATCATATCTTTTCCGCGTTTTTCCTTCGGGAAAAATGAAATTCACAAAAAAAAATTATGGACTCAAGTCTAGCATTAAACAAGTCATGCGTTTTGGGAAAACGATCCTAAACTCAGAATTTTCATGTATAGACAAAAGTTTGGTGTCCACATAAATGCAAAATCTAGAATGCAAAATCAATTGAGTTCCAAAGACACTAACAATAGTTAATCACAAAATATCTGAATGTACGACTTGTCAAACATTCTTTAGACAAATAAAGTAAATTAAGAAAGGATAAAAAGCTTTCTTGAAATGAATGGAAAGCGTTAAAGGAACACAGATAAATATGCACTCAGAACAAATCAAATTTCAAATACGAGATATTACCAAACAATGCAATGAAGCATCCTTACCAAATTTATTTTTCTTCTGTTTTTTGTTTCATTCCATCTTTGTTAAGGGGAAGCTATCCGTGAGAGCCACACGGTGGTTCGGGGGCTGTTTTGAATTTTCACCCCCGGAACGCCCTTTTCCGACTAAGTTTAAGGCATTTTCGGCTCAAACTCCAAGCCTACAGGTCCTAATTACATTCCGTCTATTGTCACAAGTCGTAATTGTCATGGGGAAGCTGTCCGTAAGAGCCACACGGTGGTTCGGGAACTGTTTTGAATTTTCGGCCCCGGAACACTCTTTTCCGACAAAGTTTAAGGCATATTCGACTTTAACTCTCAACCTACAGGTCCAAATTACATTCTATCAGTTGTTACGAGTCCTATTTGTCAAGGGGAAGCTGTCCATGAGAGCCACACGGTAGCTTGGGGGCTGTTTTGAATTTTTGCCCACAGAACGCCCTTTTTCGACTAAGTTTAAAACGTATTTGGCTCTAACTCTCAACTTACGGGTCCAAATTACATTATGTCAGTTGTCACAAGTCCTATTTGTCAAGGGGAAGCTGTCCATTAGAGCCACACGGTAGCTTGGGGGCTGTTTTGAATTTTCGCCCCCGGAACGCCGTTTTCCGACTAAGTTTAAGGCGTATTCGGCTTTAACTCTCAACCTACAGGTCTGAATTACATTCCGTCAGTTGTCACAAGTCCTATTTGTCAAGGGAAAGTTGTCCGTGAGGGCCACACGGTGGTTTGGGGGCTTTTTTGAATTTTTATCCCCGGAACGTCCTTTTTTGACTAAGTTTAAGGCATTTTCGGCTCAAACTCCAAGCTTACGGGTCCTAATTACATTCCTTTTGTTGTCAAGGGTCGTAATTGTCATGGGGAAGCTATCCATAAGAGCCACACGGTAGTTTGAGGGCTGTTTTGAATTTTCGCCCCTGAAACGCCCTTTTCTGACTAAGTTTAAGGCGTATTCGGCTCTAACTCTCAACCTATGGGTCCAAATTACATTCCGTCAGTTGTCACAAGTCCTATTTATCAAGGGGAAGCTGTCCGTGAGAGCCACAAAGTGGTTCGGGGGCTTTTTTGAATTTTCGCCCCCGGAACGCCTTTTTTCAACTAAGTTTAAGGCGTATTTGGCTCTAACTCCCAACCTACGGGTCCGAATTACATTCTGTCAGTTGTTACAAGTCCTATTTGTGAAGGGGAAGCTGTCCGTGAGAGCCACACGGTGGTTCAGTGGCTGTTTTGAATTTTCGCTCCTGGAACGCCCTTTTTCGACTAAGTTTTGAATTGTTAAGAATGTAATATGAAGTTTGGTTGTGGAGGTGATGGACTACGAATCTGGGGACAGCATCACATAAGTTAATAGTTATTTGCCATCACCAAACCCATAAAGAGCATAAAGAGATAATAAATATTATTAATCATACTTTTGGCATCACACCAACAATTACCACAAAAGCCATTCAAAAGCATCTTTAAAGCATATTACCCATGTTTGCTAAATTGCATGTCATGCCTCAAACATAATTGTAGGTCACTTTTGTCTAGGGATTGAGTTCTTCTTCAGATGGTTTTGGCAGAGTATCCACAGCAGTAGTACATTTCTAGATATATGAAAATAGATCAAAAGAAGTGAGAAAACTTTAAATCAACTGATAAGTAATATATGTGGGCAACAAAGATGCATGCAACTGTGCCCACCTCAACCTTAACAGGCTTCTCATTCTTCTTTTTAATAGGCTTTTCATCATCTGTTGCAGTCCTTTTCCCAAGTAATGCATATAAGTTTGCATCTATGAGTTGCTATTCCAAAAGACAACAAAGAAGTGTAACTAAAAACATTATTGAAATACCTCAATAAGCCTCTGAAATTATATCATCTATTAAAAACTAAGAAAAGCATTTCATATCACATATATATACTACCATGCATAAATGTTACCTTGACAATCTTCAGGTCAGCCCAAGGCTGCCTCTTCAGTACATGACCAAATAATTCACCAACTAAGAATGCCAACTGGTTTGACAAATCATGAAACTAAAATCTACTAAAGTCCTGGGATTATAAATCCATGATTTTTGAGGTCTCATGTTACAAATAAAGTGAAATATACAACCCACGAACTATTCTGCTACTTGTAGGCCCATTTAGAAAGTATAACTAAGTCAAGTAGCCTTATAGTTCTCCAAAATCCAGTCAAGTAATTCAAACCATCAACGAATGTAATAGCAAGCTTCTCCAAATTGAAGAAGAAGAAATTCCAAATCAAGTACAGAGACAGTGATTAAGAATGCAGACCAAGAAATTCCAATATGCATCTATATTAATAAGTTTCACATCATCTCTAATTTCACTTATGTTTAATTCTATGCTGAAGTTCAAAACAATGCTCCTTCATTAGCATGTCAAAAGCCACACACTACCTACCTCCAATTAGATTAGATTTTCAAACAAATGAGCAAATGAAGCAACAAAATACAGCAGAAGCATAAAAAATTAAAAAAAAAACTAAATGATAAACAAGAACAAAAGCAGCCATCAAACCCACAATCCTAAGATCAAAACAGAGCAGCAAGTAAAGCTTCAATTCCTTTGCCGACTGTTCTTCTTAAACTTTGGTTTATTATTCAACTCTATCTCAATAATTTCCCTATGGAAAACCTCTTCAATCCTGTCGAAATCAATGCTCAAATTCAAATTTTATATACATATGCATACAAATTCTTTTCTTTATCTTCTTAACTTTTTTATATCATAAATCAATATCATCAAACTTTTTTATATCTGTACGGTAGTTTTGGGGCTGTTTTGCATTTTTGCCCCCTTAACGCCCTTTTTCGATTAAATTTTAGGCGTTTTCGGCTCTAACTCCCAACCTACGTGTGCTAATGACATTCCGACTGTTGTCACAGGTCCTATATGTCACGGGGAAGCTGGTCGTGACATCTATACAGTGGTTTTGGGGCTGTTTCGCTTTTTCACACCCTTAACGCCCTTTTTTGGTTAAGTTTAAGACGTTTTCGGCTCTAACTCCAAACCTACACGTGCTAATTACATTCCGTCAGTTGTCGCAAGTCTTATTTGTCACGAGGAAGGTGGCCGTGACATCCGTAAGGTGGTTCGGGGCTGTTTCGCATTTTCGCCCCCTTAATGCCCTTTTTCAGTTAAGTTTAATGCGTTTTCAGCTCTAACTCCTAACCTACGCGTGCTAATTGCATTCCGTCTGTTGTCACAGGTCCTATTTGTCACGGGGAAGCTGGCCGTGACATTCGTACGGTAATTCTGGGGCTGTTTTGCATTTTTACCCCCTTAACACCCTTTTTCGATTAAATTTTAGGCGTTTTCAGCTCTAACTCCCAACCTATGTGTGCTAATAACATTCCGACTGTTGTCACAGGTCCTATATGTCACGGGGAAGCTGGTCATGACATCCATACAGTGGTTCTAGGGCTGTTTCGGTTTTTCGCACCCTTAACGCCCTTTCTTGGTTAAAGTTTAAGGCGTTATCGGCTCTAACTCCCAACCTACGCGTGCTAATTACATTCTGTCAGTTGTCACAGGTCTTATTTGTCACGGCGAAGGTGACCGTGACATCCGTACGGTGATTCTAGGGCTGTTTTGCATTTTTGCCCCCTTAATGCCCTTTTTTGGTTAAGTTTAATGCTTTTTTGGCTCTAACTCCCAACCTATGCGTGCTAATTACATTTCGTCTATTGTCACAGGTCCTATTTGTCACGGGGAAGCTGACCAAGACATTCGTACGGTGGTTCTGGGGCTGTTTTGCATTTTCGCCCCCCTTAATGCCCTTTTTCGGTTAAATTTTAGGCATTTTAGACTTGGATTTCTTCATTACCTATTTTATGTGTTGCATTACTAGTAGTTGTTTATGTAATTTGCAAATTCATATGATTAAAGATTCACCTCAGGCTGTTGTATTTCTATTGCTTTCAAAATTGTATATTCCATCCAATATATAGTTATACATTTGATGCTAGTATTTGTATTGCTTCAATCCATTACACCAACAACCTTATCCACAAAGTATTCTCCACGAGATACAAACAGGTACTCAAAATCCTAAAATCCATAGATTTGTAGCTTGCAAGTTCATTTGTACTTTAATTGTTCCGACTCAATTCAATATGGTATTGAACCAATACTTTTGGACAACTACAACTAAAATAATAATTTTTCCTAGAGCACCTTATGAACTACATTATTACTCTTGTTTTCTTGTTTTCTTTTCATTTATTTAATCTTTTTTACCTTTGGTATCTTAGTTCTCAATCTACATGGCTGCTACAACCAAGATTACACCCCTTAAATCTTGACTCAAATGTTCAATTTAAAAGCTATATTTGCTTCATTTGAAGTTTATCATTTAGAAAACTGTCATTCTTGTGACAAGATGAGAATTTTTAAAAAGAAAATTGGTTTTTGCCATTGGAGTTCATATCAAATGAAGCATTTACTCAAAATCCGAGTGAAATTGAGTGATGATTGGGAGATTTAACATAGATAACATGTAATAACTCTGAAAATTGAAACAGCAACATTATCCATCGATCATATTACTTTTATTATTAAATTCAAACAAGAACCCTTCAGGATACCTCTGTTGAAAATTCTGAAGATAAAACTCCATAGGTGGTTAGTAGAACATCACTCTGAGATAGAATTTTTGCATCCTTTGGCCTGCTTTGTCCGTAATGAACATAGAGAGAAAGAGAAGTGTCATTTGGTTAATAAAGAGAAAGAAAAGTGTCATTTGCTTATTATTTAGCCCGGCTGTGCCAAAAGAAGAAGAAAAACCTATAAAATTAGGACATGAAAGATGTCTTGAAAGCTAGAAAATAGATAACATGTAATAAGTTAAAACATGCAACTGTACCGGTTGTTATGAGGGCAGATCTTATCATAGCACTGCTCCAATCAGGGTGTATGGCTTTGATGAGTGCAGCTATTGCAGCCACATGAGAGCAAGATGTGGAGTTCTAGAGTCGATGTTATATTTGACAACTTGATGATCATCAGGCAACTTTGTGGGAGAGGATGCCTCACCCTATGCTGCTAAGATATTCAGTCATGGAGCAGTAATGTCTGGCTGCCAAGATAGCCATTAGCCTTAAGTTCATGAAACCATTCACAAGTATGAAGACATAAAAGCTACTAATAAATTGTTTTATTGTTCCAAAGAGACTCTAAAATTGAAACCTCTTCTATTCTTGTTGTTCATATATAATGATATTGTAGTCGCAAGTCCAATACTTGAGGACTTCTCAGTAATGAACAAAGATATAAAACTTCCATTGAAAAGAATGATGCACATTGTCCTAGATGGAGTACACACTCCACTAAATATAGTATTGCCAACACTACAGTCTGTTTTTTTTTTATAATTTTTTTAGATTGTTATTGCGATTTATAACTAGAAACAACATGTGTCACCTTTTGGGACTCATTGGTATAACTCATTATACCAATGAATATACTTCTTATAGATTGAGGAGAAAACATTATGAATAAAATTCAATATAAGAAGAGTATTGATATTCAGGTACAAAAATTAGACCCACTGTTTTTTTTTCCTTGGATGTAATTAATTATGATGGGAACAAAGATACAAGGCAAATGGATTAAACCTTTGATTCATTAAAAAAATTTGGGTACCCAAAAACGGTTAAGAATTTCACAGTTATGCATCACAGATTCTGTAAGCAAAGATGGGCCTGAACCATGCACATTTCCTTGCGAGATGATCTAAAACTAAATGGATGATCTTGTAAAACTATGTATACCAGTTTTGGAGTAAAATTTGTTGCATCAAGACTGCCAAAATACTTCCGATAGAGATGTTGATGACATTAACAACATCATTGTTCAGCTGCAAAATCAAACTAGCAATAGATGTCAGCAACGGTGAATTAAAATCCCAAACAGAACAACAGTAGAGAGAGAGAGAGTTAAGTTACTAAACAACAATCTTCCCAGAGTTATACCAGGCCACATGGCATAAAGAACTAACTTCACTTCTCAGTCATATGGTAAAAAATAAAGAATTGAAATGATAATTTGTGTTGATCACCTACCCATCGGAATCCTTCTTTCTCTTGGAGGGAAGCACCTATCACACTTTCACCAAGATTAGCAATCTGGGAAGCTACAACACAAATCAGAGCCTCGGGTCCATTTATCTGTTATCCAATTATTTTTTCAAGAAAAGGAAAAATACATATTTGGTCAGAAATCTTTGAGGTAGAACACTATGTAGGCCTCAAAAGTCTAAGAAAATGTCCCCCACTGACTCCAATCAATAAACAAGCAGAAATACCAGGCTTTTGACATTATCTCACATAACAGCCAAAACAAACAAACAATAAAAAATAAAAAATCCATAAGCTGAAAGCATTTGATATGCATGCAAACACATTCCCAGTAATGGTTCTGCGAAGAAATTGGATTCAACCCCCTAGCGTATAAATAAAATATTTCTTTTCCTGATAGTCAAGCTAGCTTCAAAGTTTTCAGTGGAGGAAATGTTGAACCATGAAACCATGAGCATCTAAAAAACAGATAAAATCTAAAATCCCTACAATGGATTAGGGCTTTGAAACTAATGAGAGAGAAAGGAAAAAGAGGGGAAAATGTATCAAACCATTAAAATCAAACCCATTTAGGACGTCAAGCCCATAAAATTTTAGAAATCAAACCACTTCAACCAAACCCATTTTTCGAAATCAACACGAAATTAAACTAAAGAATTCATAAAAACCCTAGAGCAAGATTCAGAAAGGGGGAAATAAAGAAAGGGGGACAGAGAGAGAGACCGATGGCGAGAGAGCGAGAAACAGAGAGAGGGAGAGACAGACCGAGAGAGAGAAAGTGAGAGAGAGAGAGAGAACCTGTGAGGATGCAGCAGTGCCGGTGGTGGTTTGCACCGGTGGCGGTGGCGGTGGCGAGAGACGGTGGTCTGCGCTGAGGTGAGGTGAGGTGGGTGTGGTTTGGTGCTCACAGAGAATCTGCCTGTGAGAAAGAGAAGAATCAGATGTCCAAACATAGAACAGGGCGCCAATATTGAAATTCATTTCCCTCTAAAATGAATTATACCTTTAGCGACCAAACGAGCTATTTGTCGCCAAAAACTAATATATAATGACTTAAAATTTTGTAGCCAACTCTTCATTTTTAGCTACTGAAATATCAGTCACCAAAACTTGTAATTTGGTGACTAATTTTTTTTTGTCAGAAAAAATTGAGTAAACCACAACTAATATGTTTTTGTCACCAAAAGTGGACATTTGCCAACTAATTTTTTGGTAGCCAAAGAGTAACGTAAAAATATCACTATTTATTTGGCGACTAAACTTTTTTTGTCGGCAATAATTAATATACAATGACTAAAACCCCATTTAGTAGCCTAAAATCTCGACTTATGCCGACTAATATTTTTTTAGTCGCCAAAAGGTGGCATATTCAGCTACCAAATTTTTTTTTAGTCGCCAATAAGTAATATATCTCGACCAAAAAAATTCAGTAGTTATAGCCTAAACAAACACTGACTAATACATTTTGTTGTCGCCAAAAGTATAAATTGTTGTAGTGAAATGAATAGCAAATATGATTGTAAACTTAAATCATTTATTTTGTAAAATAAAACGTGATTTGTTTTTGTGTTTATAATTGTCCGATAAATCTAATTTTTTGCATGAATAACCTTTCTTGTGAAATTTATGAAATAAATAATTTTGATTATCAAAATAAATCTGAATTGAGACTCATGAAAGAGAACTTGTTCCGAATAAAATGGGGTCTGTTGGCAACCACCATAAATGTAACAAATGAGTGGATTGGGCCTGTGTTTCGGTTCAAAAATCATTACTCTACAAGTTTTTTTTTTTTTTGGCTAGCAATAAGTTTCATGTCTTAATTAGTATATTTATTAATTTTAGTGGTATTACTATTTATTAAATGAGCAATGTAAATGATCAATCTAAAAATAAAAATAAAAATGAGCATTGTAAATTGAATTTTTTTATTGGGTGATGCACCAATAAATCCCAAATTAATAACTTATACACTATTTAGTCCTATAAGTTTTCTTATAGACTGAAAGGTCCCATTAACATCACAACATCAAACATTAACATTAACATTAACATTAACAAATCAACATTAACAAATCAACATATTAATATTAACATTAACAAATCAATATTAACAAATCAACATATTAATATTAACATTAACAAATCAAAATTAACATCATCAACATTAACAAATCAGCATTAATATTAACATTAACAAATCAACATTAACATCATCAAAACAAATCAACATTAACAAAACATATCAACATTAACATCATCAAAACAGATCAAACATCAAACATTAACATTAACATCATCAAAACAGAGCAACATTAACAAAACAGATCAACATTAACATCATCAAAACAGATCAAACATCATCAACACAGTGATGTTCTTCACTCAAATCGGATGGAATCGGATCTGTGATGTTCTTCAACACATTGATGTTCTGGAATATCGGATCTGTGATGTTCTTCAACACAGTGATGTTCTTGAATGTTCTTGAATATCGGATGTGTGATATTCGATGGAAATCATCAACACAGTGATGTTCTTTCCTAAAATCCCTCAAATCGAAGAAGAACATCAAATCGACTGAATGTGGCGTCGATGACTCCAACCCCACCGCCTCAACTTCTTTCCCTCTTCCCATTCCCAGACACCAACTTCACAGCCGATTCCTCAAACCCATACTGACCAGTCATTTTCGACAAATCGCAACTGCATGAATCTGGGTTCTGAAGCAAGAAATTGAGCCATACGGTTAGCGATTTTGAGAGCGATTGAAGATATTTTTTTTTTGTCAATTTGGGCCTTTCGTGCCGATTTACACTGTTCGAGTTTGAATGCTTTGAGTCTGCGGGAGACTTTGGATCGAGCCGAGGAAGAAGTGAGAGAAGGGCGATGGCGACGGAGAATGGAAAAGGAGTGAGGGGTTTGTTTGGAGGCGGTGAAGATTGGGGGTGTGGACAGTGGAGATTAGGGTTTTGGGAAGGGTGTTTGGGGGTTTTGAAATTGGAGATATCTCTGAGAAGTGATGATGAGGAACAAGAAGGGTTTGGAAAGAGTTGGTGATGTTCGATCCTTGTTGAAGAATAATGTTGGTGTTGATGATGATTACTAAATAAATGGAAATAAATGTTTGATGTTTGATGATGTTGTGATGTTGTTTTTGATGATAATGTATAAATGGGACTAAATGGTGCATAAAAAAACTTTTAGGACTAAATGGTTCAACTTTTCAAAAAATAGGATTTATGGGTAATTTTTCCTTTTTTATTTTTGTGTCAATCATTTTTTAATATTTATAGGCATATATACTAATATGAGGATTAAAGAATAATGTCAAGAATTTTTAAAAAAATTATCAAAAATTTTATACAACGTAGACTTACATTCATGTAAATATTTTATAAAAATTTTGATAGAATTTTATAAATCTGTAACATTTTTTATAGTTAAAAGTGTTTGGGTTTGTTTTATTACCGACGTTATTGGAAGTGTATTTTAGTTAAATTTTGATTTTAAGTTTGTTTTATGTAATATTTATTTTTTTATGTAATATTTATTTTTTTATTTACTACAAAAATATATATAAAAATATATAAATGTGATGTAATTCAAATAAATCAATAAATTAGTAATTTTTTATGTTGCCAAAAGGGAGGGAATTACACTGAACCGACTCCCCCATTAGCATCTACAATGGACACACTAATGAGTGTGTTAGTGTCAAATGCCAATTTTTCGGCTAGTTTTTTTTTTTTTTTTTTGAACAGACAAATTTTTGGCTAGTTGTGGATTGAAAATTGTGCTGCAATGGAAGTGTCAACATACTCATTAAACATGTCAGAAGTTTCGAAGCTTGTCACAGTTATAGCATTTCAATAGTATAACAATGTGTTAAAGTATATTATACGATAAAAATAATAAAAATGAGATCAATTTATGTGTATTATTTGTTAATTTAGAGATTGATCGTGTGCTCTAATAATACAGTTAGATGTGTGTTAAATTATGTATTATGTAAGAGTGAGGCCCACTAAAATATATAAATATATAATATATTATATATTATATTAAAAAAATAAATTGAAAAAGAAGGCAAAGCTCTGTGGGACCCAATCTCTTCTACTCTTTCTCTCTTCTGCAAGAATGATTCATACCACTAAAAAAAATACCACTAATAGCACTAATGCATTGAGAATGTCAAAAAAAAAAAAAAAAAAACAAGGCATAGGCCCACTGCCACATCATTTGTGGTGCTATTAGAGCACCACTTTTAGTGCTCTCAACCATTTTTCCTCTCTTTTGTCTTCACTTTCCTTCTGCCTTTACTAAAGTTGTGTTTAGTTAGAAAATTTAAAAAGAGATTTAGAAAAAAAAAAGGGATAAAAGATAGGTAAAATTTAAATAAAATATACTTATATTTTATCTAATTTTATATATTTTTTCTCTTTTATCTTTTAAATTTTTTCAAAAATTTTCTAACCAAATACAACGTAACTAACCTGGTAACTGCAGCGAGTCTATTATCAAATTCACCAACTAATAACACACTTGATGATATATCCATTGGAGCAAAATACAAAAGTGCAAATTTGCTAACTGTTATTATCTGACACTATCAACGGGTTTAACAAATTCATTGAATTTCGCTAGCCAGGGAAAGAAAGAAAAGGAGAGAGAGTGAGATGGAAGAAGGGGGGGGGGGACGTGAGCACTAGAGAAGATGAAATGAGGAGAAGAGAGAGACAAGAGAAGAGAGAGAAAGAGAGAGGATAAGAAGAAAGAAAGAAAAAAATTGTATTTTTATTATTTTATTTGTAGATAATTATTAGTAAAAATCTAGTTTGACAAGTCAAGGTTCAAGAAATTCTTTAGATGTTTACTTCTTGAAAAGAAATAAATAAATAAATAAATATAACAGGAAATTGACTGAAAATAATAAAACTTGTCACTTTAACTACAATGATCAAATTTCAAGTCATCTTTTAGTATTACAATTGACAAAACTTTGAACAAATACTAACTGCTACTACTACTGCTACTTATAGTTATAGGTACTACTACTCCTAAACAGACTAGATCACTCATAGATTTCTCAAGTTGTGAATTGATTTTGTTGTCCTCATTTCCCTTCGAATTTCTAGCTTTCATGCCACTGGTCATGCTGTCTATATGTTGCCACGTGTTCCACCATGAAGCAGGTTACTTCTACTTCCTGAATAACTGTCCATGATCTTCACAACTGCTTGTAACTACTTCCATCTGTTGTAGCCTTCTTTTCTCTTTAGTCTGTGTGAATACACCCCGTGTCCTTCATCAACACATCTTTAAAATCATGTCTCCACTCCTAGGCCGCATTTGGCCATGTTCCATCACATTTTCAGGCATATCAACATAAGAAACTGCCTTTGCCATCGCTGCATATGAAATTGCTCCTTTAACTACTTCAACCCTGTCACTTGTTCTGCATATTAAAACCCACAATGTATCACCAATCTTGTGGTCCTTGCTCCTACCACATACTGGATCATCTCTCCATGCTTGGACATGTTTGTTGACGGAAGAAATAATTTTTAGTGCCAACAATAATATATTTATATATCACTTAATACACACCTTAACATATTTATTACATCACTCATCATTCTATAAAATTAACAAACTCCTAACACGCATTTTGAATTTTATTTTTACCATTTTTTATCATATAACACAAATTTTTAGCCACTCCATTATTATGGATGCTTTTATGTGCCCCCAACTCTGGCCCTCAACAAAGAACTGTGGCTCCGCCTGCCTTTGCTCATGGCTTCGCCATTAACTTTTTGTGGCTATTCGATTTTTTATTTTTTATTTTTAAGAGTTTTTTTTTTCATATGATAAAATATTAAGGAGTTAAAATTAAATTATAATAAAATGATCGCAGTCAGTTTATCAACTCAAACTCATAATCTCTGATCTTTTCATTATCCTAAGGGATAATTACATAAACCATTGAGCCAAATGCGTTGTCCAAAAAAGTTAACATGTTTAAAAAGTTATTAAAATTATTTTGTTTAATGAAAAAATTGATATAATATTTAACTTTTTAGTTGATGATAAATTAATGTACTATTGACTTTTAAATTTTTTAAATAAAAAATTGACTTTTTTTAAATTACTCCAAATGATCTCTTAGGGCACATTTGTTTGGCAAATTAGGTTAGATAGGATTGTTAGTGAGAGGATGCTTTGTGAAGAGATTGTTAATGTGGAAATTGTTAGTGAGGGGATTAAGTACAAGTGTGTTTGTTTTGATGATAGTATGAGAGATGATTAGTGATGAGATTGTTAAATTATTTTTATATAAAATAAATAAATAAATTATGTTTATATTAAAAAAAATTAAAACAAACAGGTGTACTTGGTAATTTTTTTATTATATAAAATAGACTCAATTGCCTCACTATTTTTCTAATTTCAGCCAAAACTCAGCCAAGCTAATCCCCCTATTGAGGGGGATTACTAAGCTCCTTGGATTATCAAT
This sequence comes from Camellia granthamiana, assembly GCA_036172215.1. Classification (NCBI taxonomy): domain Eukaryota; kingdom Viridiplantae; phylum Streptophyta; class Magnoliopsida; order Ericales; family Theaceae; genus Camellia; species Camellia granthamiana. Next base: position 45,547,339 of record CM069903.1, on the reverse strand, counting down.
CCGCCCTCCCATTTCACTACCAAACATGTTATAGGTGGGACTCACAGCCATGATAGTCCAATCCGGCCACTCAAATCGCGAAACAAACATGGACTAAAAGCATTTTAATGGGATAGATAAAAGGTGTGCTAAAATGTATTATATAATAAAGTGTTAAAAATTAGATCTCATTTTGTGTGTTAAATGTTTACCAGTTTATAGAGCGAGAATGGACATAAAAAAATAAAATAAAAAAGAGTGAGTGTTTTAATAATATAGTTAAAGTATGTATTAAAATATATATTATGTATTTCTATAACCTATATAAAAAGAACGTAAGAGTGGTGTAACTCATGGTGTAACATTGGGGCTTCTTGGTGTAGCTCTGTTGCTTCTTTGGTTTGTAAAGCAGATTTAGGCTGGCTATGTGGCCTTCAACTTAGCCACACACACAATAGCAGAAAAAAAAAAAAAAAAACAAATTCCATCATTCCTCCTACAAATTCCTAATTCCTTTCTGCTCTTAACCTACGAAGCGGTGGAAATTGATTTCTCCTAGAAGATTCATTTGTTTGGTGCACCGCTCGGATAACAATTGCTAGCATTCAAGCACTATCGCCTTTGTAAAAACTTCAGCTAATTTCTTTACATGCTCAGCTACTGGAAAGGTTTCTAATGCCTTTGTAACTACCAAAACTTCAGCTAATTTCTTTGCATGCTCAGCTGCTGGAAAGGTTTCTAATGCCTTTGTAACTACCAAAACTTCAGCTAATTTCTTTGCATGCTCAGCTGCTGGAAAGGTTTCTAATGTGTTGCAAAAAAGAGTCGGTTAGTTGGTGCACGAAGGCATGTCTATATATATATAGATATGTATGTATGGGGGCATATTTTGTGAATGACAGCACATGGCCAAGGTGACGCCGACGTGTCAGCCAGAGTGCCACATGGCTTGGTCATGTGCGAGATGATCTTGGCTAGGCTGAGGTTATCTTTAGAGATATCGGAATCCGAAATGAGCGGATAAGGGACAAGAGTCTTAGAATAGGGGAGGACCTCAGTCTGGATAAAGATAAAGCTCTTAGGGAGTTTATCTCTATCTAGCTGAGAGTCCAAGATGAGTATTGAGCCAAAGTCCATTGAAGCTAGGCTTCGACAGGGATCAAGTTAGTGTTAGCTATAAAAACATGGCACCCTCATGGGTCTAAGGTATGCTTTTTATGCTCTGTCTAGTGAGTTAAGCACTATTAGCTATCTTTGAGAAATAATTACTGACTTGGTCGTCGGAGTGTCCTCGGGTGGACAAATCACCGCCAGATTCTTATCTTTCTGTCACAGGTTGTTCGAGCTTCATCTATTATGCTGGTGCTCTCCTACTGAGTTTCCCTGTTTGGTTGTGTGGTCAAAAATCAACATCCACAATATGCATACTCTTTGTTCTGTTTCGCTTCTTGTCTTGGTTCAACTTCTTTGTTTCTCGGTTTATAGATTACTGCCTCAAATCCACAATCTAGTATGTAATTTAAAACTTTTCTACTCATTTTCCTGCTATATATGGATATATTGACATCTGATTTGTATGTCTCTGTTTTCATGGGTATCTATTAGTGCATAAACAAATTAGGCACACCAACTGCTTGACAAAATGCCTAAACCCTAAATAAACAAGTAAGTGAATAAAAACATATCTAGAGCTTTAAACCAGTAATATACAATTGAAATTTAAAACTAAAAAATAAACCTGTATAAGGTTTTCATTACAAGTTTAGATTGCTCAGTTTGTGAATTTGTAGGACTGCCCAACCCATCCCATTTATTAGTAATTGGTCAAGAATATATTGGTGCTCCTAGGAAGACTTGAAGTTTGAACTCTTATTACAATCTTAGACATACAATGATACAAGAGATTTTGCAAATTATGCTATTATCAAAAACTTTCTTTCATTCATTGTGATAAGCAAATTTCACCTATTGAAATCAATAATATAATGTGAAAAATCTAAAGTTCTTCAAAGCAAATGATATCCCACGAGACATTTAATATCTGTTAAAGAATGAAGTTCAATAAACCTATCCAAATGCCAATTTTTACAAAACTTGCACCTGTGAAGTGAAATACCATCAAATTTTGCTGAAAAACAACTCTAATTGTTGATCTAATCCTCTTATTATAAGTCCAACGTGCAAATTTGCAATTAAAATTAAATGGCACATATTAAGATAGAAAATAAATAGTGACAGACAAAAAAATAGAGTTGTCTACACATCTAAAATTCATACTATGGGTGTGGCACAACACCTAACAATATGCCTGAATATGCAGACTAAAAAATTAGAGTGCTTCCCTAATTGAAAGCTCACTAACATAATCATATATATATATATATAAGAATTTGCTAATCTATTCCCAAATGTCCATAAACAAGAGAGTAAGATGATTTGGGTATTTGAGGTACTTGGAAAGATGTCTTAATGCTTCTTGATTATAGTTCAATATGTTTCTCTATTAAATATTGAATTGGGTTCTTGTAGCGTGAGTCTCAAGATCATTCACACAGATGTTAACTTTGTGAGTCTCTTTTCACATTAAATATTGAATTGGATTCTTTGGGCTCTTATGTGTTTTCATGCCCTTTTGAGACCTCAAATTGGGTTCTTTGGGTTCATGTGCTTAACCAAGACTGGTTTAGTTATTTTTTAATGTGAGTTGCATTTGATAATTCACATTTCCACTGATCAATTTATTATCCCTATCATTTCACTTTTGAAAAACCAGTGTTGATGATGTGTCATTACAGTCCACCTTTGTTACAGATGTTTTGATTAGTTAAGATTTCAAAAAAAAAAAAAAAAAGTTTGTTATGAAATGCAATGTTTTTTCAGCCTTTATCTATTTATGTAATGATTAGCAGATTAGCTTTTTTTGAAAGGTTAGTCAAAAATGTTTTTTTTTTAATTGTTAAATAAGAGTTATATTTAATATTTAGAATTTGGATTTATTAATATGGAGATGGTCTATAAGTTGATATTTGAGAGTTGAGAGTTTCAGTTAGTTCTTGCTTTCAAAATTTTGAACAATTGACAAATGGATTCTCAATAGCTTCATCTTGGGACAAGATGAGACAAATTGTGGGAGATGTAATTTTTTTGTACAACTATCAATATTACTTCAAAAGGAGAAAGAAGTATTATGTTCAAGTTGAAGGGACTACAATAAGAATGGAGGGCTAAAATGTCACAGATTAGATGTGCAAAGAAATGACAGGATGGCTATCTACTTATTGAAAACAATGCATCATTCAAATATCAAATGAGGTCGAAGCTTTATTAGCTGATTAGGATAATGATGCTCTTCTTTAGACTAGGAAATGCGTAGCTTTAGTGTTTTGATTTTTAGAAACTTTTTTTTTTCTTGATAAGTAAAACTTTTAAGAACATTTTATTTTAAATTTTTAAGAACAAATTTTTGGTTAGGTGGAATTAAGAAATATTTTTTGTGATAAAGGAGCTGTGTTTCTTATTATATTAAGGGAAAAAGTGCATATATTTTGTAATTGGGGTTTTTTAGAAAAAAGATTGTGGTGGGACCAAAATTCTAAATTTTACGAAGCATGATTGGATGAGAAACTCAAACATACAGCATTTTGTAAGCACATATGTGCTATTGTAAAGCTATTAGAAGTGGTGCCTAAAGAATGTAATTTTGGTAGCTATTAGAAGTGGTGCCTAAAGAATGTGATTTTGGTATTTTGGAAGTACTATGAAAGGATGGCATCAGCATTTCTTGTGTTGAAGTAGCAGCTGTGATGTTTGGTTAGAGTTGGAGTAGTGGTGACAATCTAGGGGTGCTAATAACAGTTGATGTAATGGTGGAATGGTCACAATGGTAGGGTTGATGGTGGCACACTGGTGTTGAAGAGTTGGCTGCCTTGTTGAAAGGAACATTTGGGAGTGTTTTTTGCAATTCTGTAGACATTGTGGAAGCCAACAAATGACGTCATCTTTAATACGAAGGAAGCTAAATGGAAGGTGATTATAGTTCTATTATAGAATTAAAATAATGACTATCTATTGGATTAAAGTACTTTAGGACTTCGATGGTTATTTAATTTCTGATTTTGATAATTGCATTGAAGGTATTAGAAAGATCAAAGCAAGGAGGAGATGATATCAACAAAGATATAAGTGCAGGCTCATCTTATTTCCTTGTTTAAGTTATGGGCTTCTATAACCTATATAAAAAGAACGTAAGAGTGGTGTAATGCATGGTGTAACGTTGGGGCTTCTTGGTGTAGCTCTGTTGCTTCTTTGGTTTGTAAAGTAGATTTGGACTGGCTACGTGGCCTTCAACTTAGCCACACACATAACAGCAGAAAAAAAAACAAATTCCATCATTCCTCCTACAAATTCCTAATTCCTTCCTGCTCTCAACCTGAGAAGTGGTGGAAATTGATATCTCCACACATGACTATTATTTGCGGTATAACTACAAGTTTTAGGACTCAGCCGTGACTGGGGCTCAAGATATAATTAATAATTCTATATTCAAGGCTGTATTTCTTCAAGATTTGTAGGATAGTTCATTACTGAAATATATGTTGGATGCTTTGGAGCATTGCATGAGAGCTTGGTTTCGAGTTTAATTTTCATGTGCTTGCTCTGATTAGTGTTGTAAAGATTTAGAAACTATTAGCGCGAATATATTATTCTCTTGGTGAGTATTCAAATAAATTGATGATACCTTTTCAACTTCAAGCTACCTGATTTTTATTTTTATTTTTTGATATCAGCTGCTTTGTATCCATTGTAGATTTGTATTTCTATAAAAGCTTGTGTGCATTGTCTGTGTTATCTTCATCACCAAATGTTTTCATCCTACATTTCTAATTTTTGTTCCGTATCACAAGCCAGCAGTTCGGCATACTAATTCTTTTAGATGTTTATGCTTTTATATCCATTCCATTTGTCATGTTCATCTTCAGCACTTATTTGGTGTGCTCTTTGTTTTGGAGTGGGCATTAAGTAGGTTCTCTAATCTCTTAGATTAATATGGTGAGTTTATTACAGTAGCACAAGGCTGTTTGCGTTTTAGACTGATGAAATATGAGTGATTAAGAACTATATTGTTTGATGCATTTCTCTATCTCAGTCAAGCTTGGTCCTGAGATTTCCGGGGCCCAAAGCCGATAATCAACTATTAAATTTTTGGGGGCCTTCATATTTTTTTATTGAATGAAAAAAAAAAATTAAGGTAAAGGACAAAAGATTTGTATTAAAATCACAAAAAATACTTAGCATTACATTATAACAACTAATAAGTATCACTTGATCATCGCTCTTCCTGCATTTTTAGAAGCAAATAAATCAATAATACTTGCATAATCTAGTTTTTTTTGCAAAATCATTTTCAATGGATAACAATGCTAACTGATTGTTCTGTTTGTTTGTCACTTGTAAAGAACTTATCAATAGCTCCTCTTTGACACTCGACTAATTTTTTGACTCTTTGCTTCTTTTTCCTTTTTTGCGAATCTAGACGGATAATTTCTTTTAAGAGTCATGATGAGTTGAGATCAAAATATTTTTTTAGATCAAAATTCAAAACAAGAGCACCACCACCACTTAACAAAACACAAAACTTTTAAATTATGTGATGTGAACTATTAAATTTAAACAAATTCTTCTTGATGATGTAAATACCAATATTATAATAGCAATTAATTGTGCAAAAGACAAGACAAATATTTAATTAATTGAATAGAAAGAAGAAAAAAAATTTACCTGTGCTTGATGCTGCTCCGTTCGTGTGCTGCTGCTTTGTTGGTTTTTTGGCTTGGGCTACTGGTGTGCTATCAAACAAACTGTAGGAAAGGTTGGATTAAGAGAAGATAGGGTTAGGAATTAGAAAAAGGGGCCTTTCAAACTGTTGGGCTGGGCCTTAACTGTTGGCCCTTAACTGTTAGGAATTAGGAGTTGGATTAACTGTTGGGCCTTTCAAACTACTACTTTGTTGGGCTGTTGTTGTCAAATTGTTGAGCCTTTCAATTTTTTAATGGGTCAATTTATTTTAAGTTAGTTTGAGCTTTTTTAATTTTTTTTTTAGACTTAAAACATACCTAATATATTATACTAAATTATAATAGGAGGGGCCCCTTTTTTGGGCCTATTTTGAGGGGCCCTAAGCCATAGCCTTGTGAGCCTATGGCCAGGGCCCGACCTGATCTCAATAGATTTTAATTCATTAATGTTGGCCTTAATAGTTAGCGATTGAGTGAATGATGGGATAAAATGAATGGAATGCTAAATTTAATTTATTGAAATGCTGGCATTCAAGCACTATTGCCTTTGGTCTTATATGTTGGTATATAACTATCTTGCTCGCAAGTACGTAATGGTACGTAAGGTTTTCATGTTGTAGTGTTTTATAGTTATGTGGTTGTTTTGTGTTGGAAATGAGTATGTGCAGTTTGGTTCTTGTTTTGTACTTATCTTATTAATAAATTTTTTATTGGTAAGAGAAAAAAAAATTAAAATAAAGAAAAAGAACTCATCTTGTATATACAGAAATTTCTTAAACAAGCATAGCGCATATGGTCCAACTAGTATATATAAAAGTGGACTCCATCAATTTTTCCATCTCTTTTTCTCTCTCTACACCTTTTCTTATTTTCACTCTCTCTACCGCACCCACTTTGCGGATGGTAGGAAGGTCTCCTTCCCTACACCATTTCTCTTTTTTTCATTTTTTCTCCGTCCACATTGTTAACATTTTCTTGGCATTTAACTCACATACTAGCAAACAATGTATTATTTAGAGAGCACATTGGAGCACAATTTAACAGAAAGACTATGCTACCTAACAACATCAGCTAATTTAACAGGGAAAAAATGATTTTGTTTTACTTTAAATCTTTAGAATGCTTATTAGGTGCAAGTACAATTATAGTGTTATAAAGTCTATCTTTATAATATGCTAATAAAAGTAAGTATTTTTAAAGTGCATAAATGCATAGATCCAGGGCCGGCCCTGAGATTTAGAGGGCCCAAGGCGACCTTCAGAAATAGGGCCTTTCTTACATTGAAAAAAAAAAAAAAAAAAAGTTGATGGATAAATGGATAAAAAATTATTTGCACATATAATCATTAAAATTCTAAACAAAAATTTATTTTCATATATTAAGATAGGACGCAATCATTACAAATACTCAAAAAATTAAAAATCTGGTTTTGTTGCTTTATAGTTTAGCAATATCCAGTTTACAATTGAACCAACTATTACATAAACATTATTCTTCTCACATTTTTAGCTGCAAAATCACTAATGAAGCTTGCATAATCGAACACAACAAAAATTATAGACTTTCATAAAAAATCTAGGGCAACAAAAATAAATGTGATATAGGGCAAGAAAAATCTTCATCAACTAAACATGAATTAGAACACAACAAAAATAAAATTATAGGGCAAGAAATTAAGAGGAAAATTAGGGGAAAAATTAGGGCAAAAACTTCCTCTATTTAAATGTGATATATATATATATATAGAGAGAGAGAGAGAGAGACTCACGGTTTTGATGCCCAATGCAAGAAGACTCACGGTTTCATCAAATATGGAGGAGACAGAACAGAGATGTGTTTCATTTCATTCTTATCAGGTGCTTGCTGTGCTGCTGTGTTTCGCTCTTCTCAAAATGACAAATGTGTTTCGTCAAAATCAAATTGTAAAGACCCATGTGAATTATTCTTCTAGGTGGGTATATCTTGGTTGGGCCCATGTTCATAATGATTAATGTAGCTAACTGATTTTGTTATGGGCCTTTATTATTATAGCGATCCCGGTATTCCCTGTTGTATTTGAACTGTAATCCGGACTCGGTTCCGTAGATTTGTTGTTGTCTTATCCTCCTTTGTATCCCTTACTCTTTGTTTTGGAGTTTTGGGTTCTGATGGTCTAGTTGGGTTTGAGTGGGTTGTGTTTTGAAGCTTAGAAATTTTGCCCAGATTTTAGCCTTTCCGCTCGAGCGGCGTTTTTGACGCTTAAGCGGGCCTTTGTTGTTCTTGTCCGCTCGAGCGGGGAGTTGGACGCTCGAGCGGGGACCTGGTTCTGCAAAAGTACTGGATGTGCGTATCCGGCGCTCGAGCGGGAGTCTATGAGTGGCGCTCGAGCGGGGGTTTCCACGCTCGAGCGGGGCGTCGTGTATATCAGTCCGAGATGTAGCTTTTTAGATCACTTTTTGATTTCCTTTCTCTCTCTTACTTTTCCAAAACCTCCATTGGAGAGCACCTCACACTAAAACCTAACTTCTCTCTTAGGATTGATCTAGCTAGAGTGTTTTCCTCACCTTGGGCCTTTGTAAGAAGTGTGTTAATCGTCAAGGGCTTTGTTTTGATCCAAGAAATTTGGGATTTGGAGCACTTTGATTTCGGGTCATCTTCTCCATTTGAGTTCTCCATTTGAGGTAGGGATTCTCCTTGTTCTTTTTCAATACTCCGTCTATAGATAGACATGTGGTAATTTTTGTATTGCATGAAAATTATATCATGTTGGATTTGTTTGAAAATCATGAGATAAACCTAGGGTTGGTTGTGTTGGGAATGGATTTAGCTTCATTAATTGTTGTCTTGGCTAATTAGTATATAAATTAGCATGTTGTAGTTAAAAGAAGATAAAGCCCTAAATTATATTTTGATTGGGTGAATTAAAATGGGAGTTTGTTGACCATTGTGTGTAAATCTCTTTTGTCAAAATGAGTTGGGTAAGGGTGTTAACGCCTAAGGGATAAATCATGATTTTGGAATTGGTTTTTATGGAAACAAGAATAGTGGAGTTGGTTTTGTGATGTCAAGAAGGAAATGGGGTTGTTTTTGGGAGAATGAGAAAAGTGTTTTCGAAATAAGTTTGAGAATTGGGTTGTTGTATCTTGAGTGTTGAACACACATGTAGAAGTTGTATCTTTAACTACCATGTTAATGTTGTTGTTGGGTTTGTGATTCATGATAGTTGAGTCTTCAATAGATGTACTAATTGTATGCATCTAGAGGTTTTGTCCTTGGTCATCGGTGGAGGATGACGCGGTTGTGTAGAATTGTCGGATTTACGTTGAATGATTGATTGATTGAACATCGTATGTGATGAAGTGTTAGATACATTATATATATGTATATTTGCTCGGAAGGAGTTCGTCATGTGTTCATATATTTTTAACACATTGCTGGTATCTTGATAGTTTATGTATTTGCATTATACATGTTGGTTATGCCTTGTTGCATGGTTGTTGTTGGCGTTATATGCCGCGCTTAAAATCAAAGGTACCGTTACCTTCCAGCTAGCGCCTGGAGAACTGTATGCGCTAATAATAGAAGGCACCATACCCTTCCAGCTAGCGCCTGGTAAACTGGCATTTTGGCTTACTACGCACATAGCTAGTAGAGCGAAGTTGGTTGTAGTTATTTCAGTATATCTTTGGCTTACTAAGCACATGGCTAGTAGAGCAAAGTGGAATTGTTGTTGTTTCGTTGTAACTGAAAATATCATGGACTTGATTGGTTACAGTTCGGAGGACCAAGTTACTCCATTGGTTAATTGTATACATGTTGGTGGAATGTAAATTTATATTTTTACAAAGATATGCATGTATAGTTATGATAGTAGTGGAGACAAACCAAAATGTCATTTTTTTGTCTTTTGGAAAGTGTGAAGGAAAGCGAATGTTTTAAAGATAAACATGTTTTGAAAAGATACATCTGTGTATGTATAGGAAATGGAAGAGAGTATCGGGCTTAGTGAGATTACTTCTTAAGTATTTGTTAATGTTACGAAAGATTGGGAATGGGGACAATGAAAGGAGCAAGGAAAGACAAATCGCTTGTAGCGTTAAGTGAAACGGTTGTTTTCAGGAAAAGTCATACATATGTATATTTTGTATAAACTGTCACATTACTATTCTAGTATGAGAATGAGTGTTCATGATCATAGCTATCTGTAAGTTGTTATTGTTGAGGATCATGTTGAGTTCCCTACTGGACTATATGTTCATCCCACGTTGTTGAATCTTTTTCAGGTGTTAAGCAGGTTGAGCTGCAAGATTTGGATCTATGTATTTACTGGCCACGGGGCCTCTGTTATGTTGGCGGAGTGCCATTGTTGTGAAAGGGTTACACCCTTCTCCTTGTATCTTAAGTGATGTAAGCCCAAGGGCAATTTATTAAGTATGTTCATGTAATATTTACTTTGCATACGAATGAGAGTATTGTTAATCACTTCGAAGGACTGAATGTATGAGTTTATTTCCGCATGTTATCTCTGAAACTGGATTAAGTTAATGAATTTGGTAACGACTTCGGGTAATAAAAATTGGGGCGTGACAACTATGAACATTATTGGGCCTCTATTTTGATACATATATTTTTTTAGGCCTATATTCAATTGGGCTTATAACATTTAGATTTTTTTTTTATATCTAAAACAAAAAATCAAATTTTGGGGCCCTATTTTCAGCCCAAATCTGGAGGCCCAAGGGGCAGGCCTCTTGGGCCTTCCCTCAGGGTCGGGCCTGCATAGATCTAGCAGACTAGCACAGATAATTTTCAAATAAAGTACAGATTACACAAATTGTGCACAAATATATATATTTATTCCTATTTTTTTTAATTTAATAGGAAATAGAAGTTTATTTAGCCCCATTTTTAATTGAATGTATTTCAAAAGTACCTAAATAGACTTGTATGTCTCCATTTTTAATTTTAAAATGAACAAATCATACATACTCTAATCCACTAAACAAAAAATAATCTAAAATTAATTGTAAAAAGATGAAAGAGTCATTTTTTGATAAATCCTCTTTGTAAGTGTTTTTTCTATCAAACTTATATTTTTTTTAGTATTTCATTAAGTACTATTTAATGTAATATGATCAAATCATCATTTCTAATTTTTTGCACATGTTTTTATTTTGAAACTAATACATAACAATAGTCTCTCATTTTATGAAGAAAATCTCTCCCTCATTCTAAAGAAAAAATCTTTTCCTTATTCCATGGAGAAAATCTCTCCATTATTCTAATGAGAAAATCTCTCCCACATTCATGGAGAAAATATCAAATTATGAATTTTAAACTTTTTTATAATTTTAAAATTTTAAAAATAATGCAACAAAAAATCTAAATGAAAATCAAAATACAATGTGAATGTTAACAATAAACAACAAACATACAACTAACTTTTGAAAAAACAAAACACATATTAAAGCACAATGTGAATGTTCACAATAAACAACAAAGCATACAACTAACTTTTGAAAAAATAAAATTTATACAAAAATACAATGTGAATGTTCACAATTTATAATTAATGTACACCTAGCCTTAAAAAAATAACACGTACCAATGTAAATATTTACACTGTAACGTGAAAACATAAAAAAAAAAATTGAAAAAAGTGAAAATCAACTATTTAAATTGTTCAATGGTAACAAAAATGATTGTTCAACTAACAAGTATAATAACAAAAACAACAAATATACAAATAACTTTCAAAAAAATAAAACTTATACCAAAATACAATGTGAATGTTCACAATTTACAACTAATATACAACTAGTTCAAAAATAAATAAATAAATTCATACCAATGTAAACATTCACACTACAACGTGAAAACATAAAATAAAATTGAAAAAAGTGAAAATCAACAATTTTGATTGTTCAATGGTAACAAAAATTATTGTTCAGCCAACAAGTATGGTAAAAAAAATAACAAAATACAACTAATTTTCGAAAAAAAAAAAAAAAAAAAACTCATACCAAAATATAATGTGAATGTTCATAATTTACAATTAACATACAACTAACATTAGAAAAATGAAATTCATGCCAATGTGAACAATCACACTGCAACATAAAACAAAATTGAAAGAAAAAAATTACTATTTCAATTGTTTAATGGTAACAAAAAATAATTGTTCAAACAAAAAGTATAATAACAAATAACCAATAATATGTGAACATTCACATCTTGCAATATATATATATATATATTATAAGGAAAATGAGGTTTCTAATCCATAAGCCTTGTGGAAGCTCCAATATCCCAATCTTAATTTTTTAATTTTTTAACTTAAAATTTTTTTTAAGCATTTATTGACTTCTCTCAACCCATAAGCCTTTCTGACTTCTCTCATGCCTACTGCCACACCATTTTCAACTTCTTCCATACACTATGGTTAGTGATGGGATTGTTAAATTATTTTTATAAAAAACTAAAAAAAATAATTTTTATATTAAAAAAGTATCTAAAACAAATATAAATTCTTACTAAAAAATATCAGGTTGCAATTGTGAAAAAATGAGAAAAAAAAAATTAAAATGTAAAAAAGTAATTTGTATATTAAAAAATATCTAAAACAAATATAAATTTTTATTAAAGAATAATAGGTTGCAATTGCACGAGAGCGAAAGAGAGAGAGAGAAATACACTATGCATTTCATTAAAATCTAAAAAAAACAATTTCTATATTAAAAAAATATCTAAAATAAATATAAATTCTTGTTAAAAAATAACAGGCTACAATTATGAAAAAAAATTACACTGTAAAAAATAATTTGTATATTAAAAAAATAGGAAATGCTTGGGACCCCCTTTGGGGATGACCCTACACCTCCAAAGTGATCCTGGCCCTCCATGTATGTGTGGGGTCCACATCATGAGTGGTTTGTAGAGGTCTTGTGGGGGTGAGGGTCTCAATCATCACTCTAAAAAAATATTTAAAACAAATATAAATTCTTATTAAAAAATAACAGATTGCAATTGCACCAAAAAAAAAAATTATACCGTGCATTTCATTAATAATGCTAAAAAAATATGCCAAGTATTTGTGTAAAGGCTTGACACGTGTCCACTCTCAAATTATCAAGTGAATATTGATGAAACCAAAGAATTCAACTTTAATGGTTAACAAATATTAGAAACACAACCATTGAAGCCTAATAACTATTAATTAATAGAATCCATCAATTGAAAGGTCTCAAACCATATCTCTTTATCTTCTCGAATGTTCCATTTTTTTGGTTCATACATTCATTCTAATATTGATAAAGAATTGGACGTGTGAAAGAATAAGAGACATTAAAATTATATTTTGAGTTATGTAATTATTGTGATGAAAAATAAATGTTATCTTTCTCTTCTATGACGATTTATGTGATTATACCCCCAATTAAAACGTTAGGTGTACTTCTACATCATCATTGAATGTTGCTTTCATTTTTTTAGGAGTAATGCTAGAAACTCCAATTTTTTTACCAAATGTCTTACATAAGGGTGTGACCCACATGGTGTGGGTCCCACACCCATGTGAGACATTTGGTAAAATATTTAGGGTCTCTAACATTTTTCTTTTTTAAGATATTTTGTCTCGTAATTATTTGTATTTTGTACTATAAAATTTATTACATCTGTGCTTACTAAAACTATTAGATGGACCTAATGCAAGAAGTGCAAATTATTTAAATGTCATTCTCAGGATTAAAAGTATAAAAAATATACACAAAAAGTATATGAATAGATAAGATTTTACAAAATTTGTTTGTGAGTCTCACTTCTTGAAAATTCTATAATTAATTTATTTTTTTATTATATTTTATGTTTAGTTTCTATACTTTTTTATATAGTTTTCTTTATTTTCTTTAAAAGTTTTATTTTAAAAAATTAATTAATAAATAAATAAATCATTTTATATTTCAAACAATTTTATTTTTGTTTTTATTTTTTATTTTTCTTAAAGTAGTTTTAGTTTTAGTTTTGGGCAATTACTTACTTCTTTTTTTTTTTCTATATATTGTAATTTTGCACATTTTAAGTATATGATATTTTCACTAATATACTCGAAGATGCACTATGAAAGAAGTATCATGCGAAAATCAAGTAAGAAGAAGAAAAATAAATAAAATAATAAAATGAATGTGAAGCAAAGATTAAAGGTCAAAACTCCCCAAAAAGCAAGCAAGCAAGCAAACAAACAAGCAAGTAGAATAGAATGTTTAATAATAGACATTTGAAAATTTGTAACAAAATTTTGTAACTTTTCTTTTTACGAAGAAAATTCTATTTGGTACTAACTAAATAAAATGCTTTTAAAATAGTTTATTTTTTTAAAATTTGAAATTAGAACTATAGTGTACGAGCACGAAATAATGTTCTCGTATAATCCTGTTGATCAAGTCTGCGTTCCTCCAAACGTTGTTGTTTTACTCCCTGAAAACATAAACGTGAGCTAGTCGGCGGGTATGTGCCGGATATCTCTCCGATGCCTAAGTCAGCAAAATAGACAAAAGCTCTGTGTCTTCGAGAATCAAAGTTGTGATACCTATCCATAGGTCCTGTTATGAGCTTTTATGGATTTTACTTGGCACAATCCTAGTAGGACTCTTATTCTTCACTTGCAGAGTCCTCCTAGGAATCAGAAAGGTAGTGCTCGTCTTTCTACACCCCCCTCACTGCTTTAACCAAGTGATATAGCGGTCCCGGGTTTACCCCTTGTTGTACAGTGATCCGGACATGTGTCCGTGGATGTTGGTAGTTGAGTATTGTCTTGTTTACATCCTTTCTTACTTTGTATTTGAGTTATAGGATGTATTGGGCAGGTTTGTTACAGGTTGGTTGTGTTTGGAAACCAAGTGTTGCTGCCCAGAATTTTGGCTGGTCGCTCGAGCGAGGGTTTGGTCGCTCGAGCGAGGGTTGGTTTTGTGTCTGGTGGCTCGAGCCAGAGTGGCTTCGCTCGAGCGAGCGACTGCGTCTGGCTCAGACCTGAAGGTTGTGTTTCTTCGCTCGAGCGAGCTGGTTCGTCTTCGCTCGAGCGAGCGTCGTAGTGCAAATCGGAAAATTTGCACTGTTGGCTCGAGCGAGCGTGTGTCTTCGCTCGAGCGAGACCAGTTTTTGTGTCTGGTCGCTCGAGCGACGGGGTCTTCGCTCGAGCGAGCCTGTTTATATCAGCAACGCAGCACCGAACTAAACATCACTTTTTCTAAACTCTATCTTCTTCAAACCTTTGTTTTGAGAGCTCCTCTCTCTACACTTGCACTCTCTCTAAGATTTGATCTATCTAGGGTGATTTCCTACCCTAAGGCCTTTGTTAAAAAGCTAGAGGGTGGCTTGGGCTTCGTTTTAATCGGAACAAATTTGGTTTTGGAGCAAGTTGGGTGTTGGGCATCATCTCCTTTGGAGCTCATTCTTTGAGGTAGGGATACCCTACTCCTCTTTATGAGTTTTGTCTTTCAATTTTAGCATTTTGATATGTTGGAAGTTGTTGTGTAATTTTGGGAAACTTTGGGCCATTGTGTAATTTTATAAAAGTTGGGGGTTTTTATCTATGATAAACCTAGAAGCATGTTTGGTATATAAACATGGAATTAATGTTGAAACATTAGTGAAATTGGAACCTAAGGGTTGTGATGTTAATTATGGAGGATGTCCTAATTACATTGATTGATTAATTTGAATAATTAATTGTGTTGATTTGTGATGTATATAATTGTTGTTTATATGCATTGTGTTGTGTTGGAGGAGATAGGGGATGTACTCCACGGTTTAGGGGAAGATAGGGGATGAACCTCTAAACCGGATGTTATTGGGAGGAGATAGGGGATGAACTCCGTAGATAGAGCGGGTATGCCTATCTAGAAGTGTATTGACAGAGCGGATATGCTTGTCGTTGGAAGTGTTGAGATAACTGTTATGTTTATCTTTGATGAAGTGAAAAGTGTTGGCATGAGTGTGTGTGTCTCATGTGTGATGTTTGGCCAGGTTCTGAGCCAAGGTTATGTAATGGCAAGTCAAAGGAATGAAATGGAAATGAAAGGAAATATAGACTTAAGTGTCTTGGAACTGTGTTATATTATGAATGAATGTAAAAGTGTTGGCCATCTATCAACTGTTAATCTTGTAGTCAATATTCATAATTGGTTTAGTATATTTCTACTGGGCTGTGGCTCACCCTATATGGGAACATCATTTTCAGGTACAGGAAGCATGCCACCTCCAAGGACTTAGCTTGGGAGGCTAGTGGCGGACAGACTTTTTGGTTGTCTTTACTTTTGTGTATTACATGTAAATTCAAGCCAAGGGCTTTATGTGTAAATGAGTTAGTACTCTACTTTTGTGTAACCAAGTGTTAACTTGGAAAGCTGTAAGCCCTTAGGGCATTTGCTTTTGTTGTTAACATGTAATACTCTTGTAATAGAACTCTGGTGAATGGAAAGATGTGAATTTCTTATATATTAGCATGTCTTTATTGTTGGGATTTGTGTGATTATTTTGAGGGCGTTACAACTTGGTATCAGAGCGTACCGGGTTCGAATACTTTGGGTACGTGGGAAGTGATTAGGATCACAATGGGTTTGTCTCGCTTGATAGAGACTTAAGTGTACTGTTATGCTTATATGATAACATGTTTATGTGATTAATTGGGTATGGGATTTAATTTCTAGGATGTTGATTGGATCCTTGGGTTTCTGGGAGTCTTGTTGGAAAAGCACTTGATCAATGCTGTTTCTAACCAGTACTCTAGTAACGCCTTGGGACTATCATTATCCGGAAATGAAATTCGTAAGTGCTTACGTGTTTATGTGCTTACGTGGAATGAATTACAATTGTCCATGCATTAGGACGTGAGTGTTTAGTTTTGGCACGTTTATGAATGTGCTAATGTTCTGTGTTACCTTTATTAGGATGTCAGGACGAACAAGAGGTGGTAGGCGTGGTAGGCCTAGGAGGCAGGAAGTGCCATTACCGGAGGAGATTCCGGCAGTTCAGGAGGGGGTTGGTCAGGCCAATGTGGCCGAACCAGCAGGTCAGCAGGCCATGAGTGCCTTGGCCCAGGAGATAGCAGGAGCTCTGGGTATTCTTAGAGCAGGGAGTCAGGCAGCGGAGGCAGGGCCTTCCTTCTTGAAAAGGGAGTTTTTCCGGTCTAACCCGGAGGAGTTTGTTGGGGATCCTAAGGAGCCACTGAAGGCAGACGAGTGGCTAGAACAGATGAGTAAAACGTTCGAGATGCTAGGCATTGAGGACGGGGCATTGAAAGTGACCTTGGCATCCTTCCAGCTGAAGGGAGATGCGGGTCAATGGTGGAAGTATGAGAAAGCTCGTGTGGGTGGTACTTGGGAGGCGTTTGTGAATGCTTTCCAGGAGAGGTTTTTATCTGCTGTGGCTAGAGAGAGGCTGAGGGATCAGTTCGGCCGGCTTAAGCAGGAGGGTTTGTCTGTAGCCGAGTTTGAGGCTACATTTACTAGCTTGTCCAGGTTCGCACCTGAACTTGTGGCGACAGAGGAGCGCCGTTGCTACGAGTTTGAGCGGAAGTTGAGATGGGATCTCAAGTTGAAAGTTGGTGGACCTTACATTCGAGATTACAGGCATTTGGTGGATGCTGCAGCTCATATGGAGCTGATGATGCAGGAGGGAGAGGAGGAGAAACATGGAGGCTCCAAGAGGGGCCAAGAGGGACAGGGCGATGGTAGGAGGCAGAGGGGTTATAATCCTCAGCCGTCCCAGAGTGGTTTGGCTAGGTCGACTTTCCCAGTATCGAGTGCAGGCTCCGGGAGGGGCAGTCAGGGAGAGTTCACCTGTTTCAAGTGTGGCCAGCCGGGTCACAAGGCTTCAGTTTGCCCACTGAAGGGCGGGGGTCAGAGAGCTGCTTCTTCGTCAGCTAGACCACAGAGTCAGAGTTCGGGCAGGGGGCAGCCCTTGTCTTGTTATCAGTGTGGACAGCCTGGGCATATGAAAAGGTATTGCCCACGGTTGAGTGCCACTTCTGGAGCGTCTGGTTCTAGGTAGACGCAGGGTTTTCAGCCAGCTCAGTCTGTGCAGGCCTCGAGGGCCAATCCGGGGGCTTCGTCGTCCCAGTCAGTGCAGCAGTCCTATGCTCCGAGAGGCGAGCAGGTGGATCAGGGGCCTACAGGGCGCGTGTATGCTGTTACCGCGCAGGATCTTGTACCGGCTCCATCAGTAGTGAGAGGTACCTTTCTGTTTTGCAACTCGGTTGCTAGAGTGTTGATAGATACGGGTGCATCTCATTCTTTTGTATCTGCTGCATTTGCATCTGTGTTGGAGTTGGAGTTAGCACTATTAGCATCTCCTATTTGTGTTGTGTCACCTATTGGGGGTGAGTTGATCTTGAAACACGGATGTAGAGGTTGTGATATTGAGGTCGACGATCATCGTCTTCCGTTTCCTTTTGTAGTTATGCCCATGAAGGGCTTTGATGTTATTTTGGGTATGGACTGGTTATCGTCATACCGAGCTGTTATTGATTGCTACCGCCAGAGGGTTACTTGTTGTACTGTGAGCGGGGAGTATTTCCATTTCTTGGGAGACCGGGTTGGTAGTGTTGTACCACCGGGGTATGGTCCGCGAGGGCGGAATGAGCTTAGTGGTTTACTTGCTAGCTTTGAGAGTGGTGAGTGTGATGAGATTCAGATTGTGTTGCCAAGGGTAGTTTGTGAGTACTCGGGTGTTTTTCCCGAGGACCTTGTTGATTTGCCACCTCACCGAGAGATTGAGTTCTCTATCGATTTAGTGCCCGGCACGGCGCCGATTTCTATGGCACCTTACCGTTTTGCTCCAGCAGAGTTGGTCGAGTTGAAAGTTCAGCTCCAGGAATTGCTAGATAAGGGCTTTGTTCGCCCTAGTGTTTCACCGTGGGGAGCGCCGGCACTCTTTGCTAAAAAGAAAGATGGTGCCTTGAGATTGTGTATTGACTACCGGAAGTTGAATCGGGCTACGGTTAAGAATAAGTACCCTATGCCCCGTATAGATGATTTGTTTGACCAGTTGAAGGGTCCCCGTTGTTTCTCTAAGATAGATTTGAGATCGGGTTACCACCAGTTGAGGGTCAGGGAGAAGGATATTCCGAAGACGGCATTCCGTACGCGGTATGGCCATTATGAGTTTCTGGTAATGCCATTTGGGCTTACCAATGCACCGGCAGTCTTTATGGACTTGATGAACCGGATTTTTCGGGAATTCTTGGATCGTTTTGTAGTCGTCTTCGTGGACGATATTCTTATTTATTCACCTTCAGAGGAGGAGCACGAGGAACACTTGAGAGTGGTGCTTGAGTTGCTTAGAGCCCATAGGCTGTATGCCAAGTTTGGGAAGTGTGAGTTTTGGCTAAGAGAAGTCAAGTTCTTAGGCCATGTGGTTTCCGGGGAAGGGGTGTCCGTTGATACATCCAAGACTGAGGCAGTGCAAGATTGGGCACAGCCTAAGAGTGTGTTTGAGATCCGCAGTTTTCTGGGATTAGCTGGGTATTACCGCCGGTTTGTGAAGGATTTCTCCAGGTTAGCTTCGCCGTTGACCAGATTGACTCGGAGGGGAGTCAGCTTTGTATGGAGTGAGACTTGTGAAAAGTCGTTCCAGGAGTTGAAAGTTAGACTGACCACCGCTCCGGTCTTGATTATTCCGGAGAGAGGGTTGGGTTATGCAGTCTATTGTGATGCCTCACGAGAGGGTTTGGGTTGTGTATTGATGCAAGAGGGGAAAGTGGTAGCTTATGGCTCACGTCAGTTGAAAATTCACGAGAAGAATTACCCTACGCATGATCTAGAGTTAGCGGCTGTGATCTTTGCCTTGAAAATCTGGAGGCACTACCTTTATGGTGAGAGATTCGAGGTATTCTCGGATCACAAGAGTCTGAAGTATCTGTTTTCATAGAAAGACTTGAATTTGAGGCAGAGGAGGTGGATGGAGTTCATTGAGGATTACGACTTCGAGTTGCATTATCACCCGGGGAAGGCCAATGTTGTGGCCGATGCCCTTAGCAGGAAATCCATTAGTGATGTAGCTTGTATAGCCATCCGAGAGTGGGAGATGTTGGGGGCCATTGGAGAGTTTGATTTGCTTTTGAGCGAATCCGTTGAGGCTGTGGCCTTGTTTTCTGTTGTTGCGCAGCCGACGCTTGTGACTAGAGTGTTAGAGGCACAGAGAGGTGACCTTGAGGTAGAATCCCTCAGAGAAAAGATCTCCAGTGGGAAGGTTGAGAAGGGTTTGACGGTGTATCCCGACCTGAGTGTGAGATACCGAGACCGTTTGTTGGTACCGGAGTCTTGCCGAGAGGAAGTACTCCGAGAGTTTCACCATTCGCGCCTTGCGGTGCATCCGGGAGGTACTAAGATGTACCGGGATTTGGGTCGCCAGTTTTGGTGGCGGGGTATGAAGAGAGATGTGGCAGTTTTCGTGTCTAAGTGCCTTACTTGCCAGCAAGTGAAGGCCGAGCATCAGAGGCCAGCGGGTTTGTTACAACCCTTGCCTATTGCCGAGTGGAAGTGGGAGCATGTCACTATGGACTTCGTTGTAGGTCTTCCGAGGACTCAGCGGGGTAGTGATGCTATTTGGGTGGTTGTAGACCGGTTGACTAAGTCGGCGCATTTCATTCCTATGCGCGTGAGAGATTCAGTAGATCATCTTGCCGACTTGTATATTCGGGACGTAGTGAGGTTGCACGGGGTCCCAGTGACGATCGTCTCAGATAGAGATCCTCGTTTTACTGCTAGGTTGTGGCAGAGTTTGCAGAGTGCCTTGGGTACTAAGTTGACCTTTAGTACAGCTTATCATCCTCAGACTGACGGACAGTCCGAGCGTACTATTCAGATCCTCGAGGATATGCTTCGGGGTTGTGTCCTTGATTTCAGTGGGACGTGGGAGAGGCACTTACCATTGGTAGAGTTCGCCTACAACAACAGTTTTCAGTCTAGCATTGGTATGGCACCATTTGAGGCCTTGTATGGCCGACCTTGTAGGTCTCCAGTTTGTTGGGCCGAGGTGGGTGACGCACCTTTGTTGGGTCCGGAGTTGGTTAGGGAGACGACGGAGAAAGTTGAGCTTATCCGTAGGAGGCTTGTTACAGCCCAGAGTCGTCAGAAATCTTATGCTGACCGTAGGAGAAGACCATTGGAGTTTGAGGTAGGTGATCATGTGTTTCTGAAGATATCACCTAGACGGGGTTTGATGAGGTTTGGGAAGAGTGGGAAGTTATCCCCTCGGTTTATTGGTCCTTTTGAGATTCTAGAGAGGGTTGGCGAGGTTGCTTATCGTTTAGCTTTGCCGCCACAGTTATCCGGGGTTCATGACGTGTTTCATGTAAGTATGCTTCGGAAGTATGAGCCGGATCCATCACATGTGTTGGATTGGACCGACTTAGAGGTAGATGAGGATGCCTCGTATGAGGAGAGACCGGTTCGGGTCTTGGATAGGCGGGATCAAGTCCTGCGTGGCAAGACCATCCCTTTGGTTAAGGTTTTGTGGAAACATCACGGAGTGGAGGAGGCCACTTGGGAACGTGAGTTGGGAGTCCGTGAGAGATATCCGGACTTGTTTGTTGATGTCTAATCAAGTGTTGCAATGGTGTAATTGTAATGAAATTTAAGAGTATTGAAAATGTCTTAAATTGAGGAACATGGTGCATGTTTGTTGTAGAACTTGCCTTGTTATGGGAGTTGATTATAATATTGCATGTGTTGGCTATATTATAGAAATGGAATTGTATCATGATTATTGCTTATGATATGAATTGTGAACCATGTGTGTTGGAAATGGTTGAAATGAAAAGAGAATGCATGTTGAAATGTATATGTTGTAGAATGCCTCTTGATAAGAGATGGAATGACCGGGAATGGGTCGAATTGTGGAATGTTGTGGTATAACGTTGTTTAAAAGAAAGGAAAACTTGCTTTTCAAAAACTTGCTTTTCAAAAACTTGCTTTTCAAAAACGTGTTCTTAATTTCGGGGACGAAATTCTTTAAGGGGGGGAGGTTATAGCGGTCCCGGGTTTACCCCTTGTTGTACAGTGATCCGGACATGTGTCCGTGGATGTTGGTAGTTGAGTATTGTCTTGTTTACATCCTTTCTTACTTTGTATTTGAGTTATAGGATGTATTGGGCAGGTTTGTTACAGGTTGGTTGTGTTTGGAAACCAAGTGTTGCTGCCCAGAATTTTGGCTGGTCGCTCGAGCGAGGGTTTGGTCGCTCGAGCGAGGGTTGGTTTTGTGTCTGGTGGCTCGAGCCAGAGTGGCTTCGCTCGAGCGAGCGACTGCGTCTGGCTCAGACCTGAAGGTTGTGTTTCTTCGCTCGAGCGAGCTGGTTCGTCTTCGCTCGAGCGAGCGTCGTAGTGCAAATCGGAAAATTTGCACTGTTGGCTCGAGCGAGCGTGTGTCTTCGCTCGAGCGAGACCAGTTTTTGTGTCTGGTCGCTCGAGCGACGGGGTCTTCGCTCGAGCGAGCCTGTTTATATCAGCAACGCAGCACCGAACTAAACATCACTTTTTCTAAACTCTATCTTCTTCAAACCTTTGTTTTGAGAGCTCCTCTCTCTACACTTGCACTCTCTCTAAGATTTGATCTATCTAGGGTGATTTCCTACCCTAAGGCCTTTGTTAAAAAGCTAGAGGGTGGCTTGGGCTTCGTTTTAATCGGAACAAATTTGGTTTTGGAGCAAGTTGGGTGTTGGGCATCATCTCCTTTGGAGCTCATTCTTTGAGGTAGGGATACCCTACTCCTCTTTATGAGTTTTGTCTTTCAATTTTAGCATTTTGATATGTTGGAAGTTGTTGTGTAATTTTGGGAAACTTTGGGCCATTGTGTAATTTTATAAAAGTTGGGGGTTTTTATCTATGATAAACCTAGAAGCATGTTTGGTATATAAACATGGAATTAATGTTGAAACATTAGTGAAATTGGAACCTAAGGGTTGTGATGTTAATTATGGAGGATGTCCTAATTACATTGATTGATTAATTTGAATAATTAATTGTGTTGATTTGTGATGTATATAATTGTTGTTTATATGCATTGTGTTGTGTTGGAGGAGATAGGGGATGTACTCCACGGTTTAGGGGAAGATAGGGGATGAACCTCTAAACCGGATGTTATTGGGAGGAGATAGGGGATGAACTCCGTAGATAGAGCGGGTATGCCTATCTAGAAGTGTATTGACAGAGCGGATATGCTTGTCGTTGGAAGTGTTGAGATAACTGTTTTGTTTATCTTTGATGAAGTGAAAAGTGTTGGCATGAGTGTGTGTGTCTCATGTGTGATGTTTGGCCAGGTTCTGAGCCAAGGTTATGTAATGGCAAGTCAAAGGAATGAAATGGAAATGAAAGGAAATATAGACTTAAGTGTCTTGGAACTGTGTTATATTATGAATGAATGTAAAAGTGTTGGCCATCTATCAACTGTTAATCTTGTAGTCAATATTCATAATTGGTTTAGTATATTTCTACTGGGCTGTGGCTCACCCTATATGGGAACATCATTTTCAGGTACAGGAAGCATGCCACCTCCAAGGACTTAGCTTGGGAGGCTAGTGGCGGACAGACTTTTTGGTTGTCTTTACTTTTGTGTATTACATGTAAATTCAAGCCAAGGGCTTTATGTGTAAATGAGTTAGTACTCTACTTTTGTGTAACCAAGTGTTAACTTGGAAAGCTGTAAGCCCTTAGGGCATTTGCTTTTGTTGTTAACATGTAATACTCTTGTAATAGAACTCTGGTGAATGGAAAGATGTGAATTTCTTATATATTAGCATGTCTTTATTGTTGGGATTTGTGTGATTATTTTGAGGGCGTTACAAGTGAGATGGTTTTACTATGGCTGAATGATAACATGACCGAGCTAACATTGCCATACTTTAAACGATGGATTTAACTAAGCTTCACCTAGCACGGTCCCACCCTGTTCTTACAATTCAGCTCGGCGCGTCCACAAGCGACGCTTTAGCTCGGCTATTGTTCAATTATACCTTGAACCGGAGTATATGGACCGAGCTATCTGCAGCCATCTCTTCGACCAAAATAACTGCCACCATACTTAGACCGAGCTAACAAATTTAGGTCCAATTTGCAAAGCCCTTCTTACTTCGGCCCACGAATCGGTCCACTGCAATGACTGGGCCTAGCTCGGCCCTAAGTGCACATAAAAACTTCCTCTCAATTGCCCCTTAATTCCATCTGCAATGCATGATTTGAGATTATTCTCCTCCGGTCGAGCTAAAAATATTCGAACCAACCGAGCTCACATCCACCGAGCTACCGACGAGTCCGGTCCACAAACGTCTTTTCAATTGTTTCACATGTCTGAACCGTTTTCTATTCTCCTGGACACGTGGCATGCTCTCATTGGCTAAGTATAGCTGTCACAGTCGTCCTCGTACTCCGCAAATTTTGAACAGTCCCGCCCTTTCTTTGCCTTATACGAAAACCCTAGTTTTTGAACTCGGCACTCTATTGTTCACCTTCTCTCTCTTCCCCTCTGAGCTTTCATTTTCACAACCATAGCGCCTGCAACGCTCGTGTTCTAACCTGGCATTTTCATCGTTTTGATCTTCATCCCTTTATCTTAAAACTGTAAGTGCTCTAATCTTTTTTCCTTTTCATTTATTTTTGCATAGTGTAGCAATACATAGCATAGTACATATATGTTTTTCAAAACACATACTAGTATAGTTTCCATAACAATAGGAAAGAACCACCTGGTCCCAGAAACCATGTGATGGATTTTTCACCAAATTCACAATCTGTTATGAAATCCTTTTGATCCAAAATAACACTTCAACCGAACTAGGAACTTGTTTGTATTTAGGTGTGCTCCCAGCCGAACTAGATAACTCCCCCAATAACCGAACTAAAACTTCGCACCACACCTTAAGTTTCAACCGGTCTAAGAACCTTTCGTCTCACTTAGCCGAACTAAAGTCCTTCGCTCCAACCGAACTAAGAACGGATAGTATCCCACGTAGCCGAGCTAGGCTTATATTTATTTTGCTTTTGTACTTAGCCCAGTCCAACGATCTGGGCTTAACACTTTTCATCTCCACTTTGCAGACTCTGACTAGGTTGGCCAGGCATACCTTTGCACGCTCAACTGAAATACTCGCATTCATCTCAACACCGAGCTAGGACTCCGAGTTGTTTTATACATAATTTAAGTTTAAATGGGTAAATACTGCTTCTTAGTCAACTCACCAGGGGCCATTGCCGAATTCCGCAAGGACTACAACATCCCTGATGACGTCCACCTTTCATTAGCCGAGCTAGATACGACTCCCTGGAGAAAATCGGGCTTCGTTCCCTTTACCGTCATATCCATTGTAGAGGCTGGACTATGATTCCCCGTTCAGCCACTATTATGCGAATTCCTTAGGCAAACCAGACTTTGCCCCACCCAGCTTTCCACAAATTCATACAGAATAATAAATGGCATCGCCGAGCTAAACCGCCGACTTGGCCTTAACCTCGGTTTGGCTGAGCTATTCCATCAATACTCGCTCGGCCAAAACGAGGACAGTTGGGTGTATTATTTAAGAATAAAAAGACGCCGAGAGAAAATAATTAAAAATACACCGGACAAAGACGTCAATGATGATGACTTTTTCTGGGTTTCTGGCAACTTCAAAGACCAGGAAGCCCAAATACCGGGATACGGTATTAACTGGAATAAAGGAGAAGCCGGTATGAATACCTCGGCTTAGCTTGTCTGTTTTTTGCTTTTGTTTACAACTTTTACACCGCATTAACCGTTGCCTTTCTCCATATGCAGATTTGGACCACCTAAAGTCTCAATACCGGTACCCCAACTTAGACGCTTTTCGCACCGTGCTCCGGTACCGTGATAAAGGTTGGGCCGAGCTTCTCAATTTCGAACCGACCTACAGATACAACGGAAGGAGGAAGACCAGGGTAACCGACTTTCTCCTTGAGCCTTCCCCTGAACCAGATCCCGCACTTCCTCAAATTAAGCTGATCCTACTAACAGAGGAACAAGAAATGGCAAAGAAAAGAGCCGTGTGAGCGCTCATCACCGAGCAAACCACTGGGGAAGCTCAAGCCGAGCTAGAGCCCACCGGCCAGCCACGCGACACCGTGGTAGCCCTTCCAACTACAAGGCCCTCCACATCTCGGCCGAGCAAATGTGCACGAACTGCTTCAGCCGAGCCACAACGCCTGGTTGATGAGGACGTCGTGCTTCCAGACACCTCAACTCCGAGCCCGGAGCCCGCCCATTCGAACCGAGCTAGCCCTTCGGAGTGGGCTCCGAAAATAACTTTAAAGAACCGTGCTATCTCGAACGCCGACTCAGTGGTCGCGGAGAAAAACCACTCACTTGCCTTTAACCTTGCCAAGAGCGTGTGTCTCCCAGCTGACATGGAGCATCACAAACATCTGATCAAGCTGAAGGCCATTCGCTCGGCTACAAAGTCTATGGTGCTGGTAGGTACCTTTTTGCTTTTCAATTCTCAACTGTTTGCTTGGTTTTAATAATACTTGTCATCTCTCCTCTTGCAGGCCATGCAGAAGAATCACGTTGCTCACAAAAACGCGTTGGAGCTGCGTAAGACAACATGGCTGGCCGTGGTCGAAGCTAATGCTAAGACGACCGAACTAGAGGAAGCCAAACAAAAACGACCGAGCTACAGACCGAAATCACCCGACTTACCGGGCTGGTCAACTCGGCGGAAGTGGACAAGCAGAAGGCTTTGGCCGAGCTAAAAGATCGCTACTTACACGAGCTTGCCAAACTTGAGAAGAAAAAAGATGCCGAGATCACTGAGTTGAAAAAGAGCGCAGAGGACGCCGAAGACCGCGGTTACAAAGAAGGGGAAGCAACGTATGTCAGGCAGTGCGAAGCTACAAAAGACATTTTCTTTAAATGCAGCTGGAAGGCGGCTATTGCACAGCTCGGCCTGGGTCCAGAAACCGAGGTCTTTCAAAACCCTCCTCCTCACTTTATCCCGAGTTACATGGCGGACTACGCCAACGCCATCCAACAAAAGTTTCTCCAGGAGGGGGATGAGGAAGATGGATCTCCTGAACCAGACAATGCTCCAATTATGAACGAAGATCGCGGTCAAACCGAGCAGACAGTCTAGGTAGAGCCACTAGTACCAAGCACGGTTGTCGACGCACCTCAGACCGACATACCTGCTGGAACCGGACTTCAGAGTGGCGAAACTCGAGTTGTTCTGGATGCAGATTTGGATGACCACTTTGTTTGAACATCTTTTCAATGTTGAAAAAATTTGTAACCAGGCTGAAGCCCCACTTTATGTAATGCCCTTTTGAATGAAATCCTCATTTTTGTTCCATCTTTTTGTTCGGTAACACTTACATATGATTGCCTTTACAAATTTCATTGCCGAGATAGCTTTCTCGGTTCAAGAGATTTGTAATCTTCTTTCATGCTGGTCAGTCCTGCCAACCTCTTCAGCCTAGATCCTGATCTCGGCTGAAGAGAGATAAGTGTTGGTTTTTCCAGCCAACCTCTTCAGCCTAGATCCTGATCTCGGCTGAAGAGAGATAAATGTTGGTTTTTCCTACCAACCTCTTCAACCTAGATCCTTATCTCGGCTGAAGAGAATAAATGTTGGTTATTCCTGCCAACCTCTTCAGCCTAGATCCTTATCTCGGCTGAAAAGAAATAAATGTTGGTTTTTCCAGCCAACCTCTTCAGCCTAGATCCTTATTTCGGCTGAAGAGAATAAATGTTGGGTATTCCTGCTAACCTCATCAGCCTAGATCCTTATCTCGGCTGAAGAGACATAAATGTTGATTTTTTCTGCCAACCTCTTCAGCCTAGATCCTTATCTCGGCTGAAGAGAATAAATGTTGGTTATTCCTGCCAACCTCTTTAGCCTAGATCCTTATCTCGGCTGAAGAGAGCTTAATGTTGGTTATTCTGGCCAACGTTCTTTAGCCTAGATCCTGATCTTGGCTGAAGAGAGCTAATTTGTTTGGGTATTCCTGCCAAACTTCCTGATTGCCCCTTACTGGGAATGACTGAGAACAACTTTTACAGTAAAAAAACTTATGCTGGAAAAGTAAACTACTTGCTTTATTTGAAAAATGGAAAAAATTACAAATATTCTAAGAGAAAGCTAAAAATAAAATAACTTAAGATTGGTAGTGTTCCATGGCCTGGGAATAGCCTTGTTGTCTCCATCTTCCAAGTGATATGCCCCTTTTCCCACTAAACCAACCACTTTGTACGGTCCTTCCCAGTTAGGTCCCAACTTGCCATCTCCGGGTACTAAAGTGTTGCCCATTACTTTGCATAATACCCAATCCCCAATCTTGAATTGCCTCGGATGCACCGTTTTGTTATATTTTCTGGATAACTCCTACTGGTACGAAGCAATGTGAACTAGAGCTCTTTCTCTTCTCTCTTCTGCAAGGTCGAGTTCCAAGGCTATGGCTTCTCCATTTAAGTTTGGATCAAAATTTTCACTTATAATAGTAGGGAGGCCTACTTCCAGTGGGATTACTGCCTCCATGCCATAAGCTAGGGAAAAGGGCGTTTCTCCAGTTGACCACCGAGGTATGGTACGATAAGCCCATAAAACATGAGGAAGCTCCTCAGCCCACTTGCCTTTTGCTTTCTCCAACCTTTTCTTCAATCCATCTAAGACAACTTTGTTTAATGCTTCCGCCTGGCCATTTGCTTGGGGGTATACTGGTGTAGAGTTGTACAATTCTATCTTGTATTCCTCACAAAAGCCTCTAAATATTTTGCCATCGGACTGAGTGCCATTGTCAGTTATTAGAGCCTTGGGTATGCCGAATCGAGTGATGATATTCTGCCAGACGAACTTCTTCACGTCTTTCTCCTTTATTGATGTAAGGGCTTCTACCTCCACCCACTTTGTGAAGTAGTCTGTTGCTGCAAGAAAGAACTTTCTGTTGCCTGGTGCCGTTGGAAGTGGTCCTACTATGTCCAAGCCCCACATTGCGAAGGACTATGGGCTAGTTAATGGTAGAAGCTCTCTGGCTGGTTGATATATTTGGTGTGCGAACTTTTGGCATTTCTCGCACCTCTTGACATACTTCTCTGAATCTGCTTGCATGTATGGCCACCAATATCCTTGTGAAATTGCTCTGTAGGCCAATGATTTTCCCCATTGGTGGCTTCCGCATACGCCTTCGTGTATCTCGAACAAGAATGCTTCAACCTTGCTGGGATGAACACATTTTAGGTAAGGTCCTGTGAATGATTTTTTGTACATGGCCAGTGATGGAGAGAGCCAAAATCGCTGTGACTTTGCTCTTATTTTGTTGGTCTCTTTCTTCTCTTCGGGTAGGACGCCGTCTTTTAAGAATACTATAATGGGATCCATCCATGAAGGGCCTAGTTCGGCACAACATACCTCAGCTACTTCGGGTTCTTCAATACTTGGTCTTGGTAGGAAGTCGATCAGTAATGGATGTGGGATGGATGTACCTGCCATCGAAGCAAAGCCTGCTAGTTCGTCTGCTCTACTATTTTTTTCTCAGCCAATCTGCTCTATCCGCACTACTTCGAATTTCATGATTTCCTTTCTGACTAACTCTTAGTACTTAGCCATCCTCTCATCTTTTGCCTCGTAGTCGCCTGAAATCTAGTTTACTACAAGCTGGGAGTCACTGTAAACCATTAGCTCGGTGGCTTTCATGAAGAGTGCTGATTTTAGGCCTGCTAAAAGCGCTTCATATTCCGCTTCATTATTTGATGCTGGGAAGCCAAGGTTGACTGCTTGTTCCACTATTAGGCCATCTGGTGAGATGAGGACTATGCCAAGTCTTCCACTGTGCCTGTTGGATGTTTCATCCACGAAGAGTTTCCACATCTCTCCAACGAATAGTTTCCAGCAAGTAGATGGATCGGACGATGTTTTGGGATCATGAATGTTACTGGTGTTTTCCTCCAAGTCCATGCCAGCTGTAGGTGTTGTATCTTCACTATTAGACTGCCTCAAGTCTTTGCTTTTTGATGAGTCCTCACTGGGAATGGCATGGTTCATTCCCTCCTTCTGATCCTCAAGCCTGTGTGGTTTGTAACGTGGCTGGGTATCCTGTAACAGGGGTTACGCATTTCCTATGGCACTTTCCATCCCTATTTCGGTTGTACCAGTCAAGTTAACTAGGCAGATGTGATGACTTCCTGGTGTGAACTCAGTTACAAAGTCTGCTAGAGCTTGGGCTTTTATTGCAGTTCTGGGTTGAAACTTGACATCGAACTGTCCCAATTCCACTGCCCCACTTCAAGATTCGTCCTGAAAAATCTGCTCTCTCAAACAAAGCTTTTAAGGGAAAAGGCTATTAGGACATTTATGGTGTGGGCATGGAAGTAATGTGATAACTTCCTTGAGGCCATCATCAAAGCTAAGGCCAGCTTTTCTAATGGTAGGAACCTGGTTTCTGCACCCAGCAAGGTTTTGCTAACATAAAAGATAGGCAGGTGTTGGATTCCTTCCGCTCTGACCAACATTGCGCTGACTGCGTGTTGCGAAACTGCTAAGTACAAGAAGAGCTTTTCTCCCGGTACTGGAGTTACTAGCAACGGCGGAGAGGTCATGTAATCTTTCAAGCTTTCTAGGGTGCGGTCGCATTCTTCATCCCACTCAAATTTGGCCTTCAGTGCTTGGAAGAATGGTCGACATCTGTCTGATGACTGGCTTATGAACCGGTTGAGTGCAGCAACTAGGCCAGTGAGATGCTGCACCTCTTTAACTGTGTTGGCCTCTCGAGATCTTGGATTGCTTTGATCTGAGAAGGGTCTGCTTCTATACCTCGGTTGGTCACCAGAAAGCCTAGGAATTTGCCTGATCCTACACTGAATGTACACTTGGATGCATCTAGGCGCAACTTATTCTTCTTCAGAATTTGGAACATCTCATCTAGGTCCCTGAGATGGTCCTTCTTATCCTTGCTTTTGACCACCATATCATCTATGTAATCCTCCATTGTTCTGCCTAACAATGGTTCAAACATTTTGGTGACCATCCGTTGGAATGTAGCCCTTGCGTTTTTTAGGCCAAAGGGCATGACCTTGTAACAATACAATCCTCTAGGCGTTGTAAAATATGTGACCTCCTGGTCTGGTTCATACATAGCGATCTGATGGTAACCTCTGTACGCATCAAGGAAGCTAAGTCGATTGTGTCCTGCCATCAGGTCTACCAATTGGTCTATCCGTGGTAGGGGAAAACTGTCCTTTGGGCATGCCTTGTTGACTGTTTTGTAATCCACGCAGACACTCCATTTTCCATTCTTCTTTGGCACTACTACGGTATTGGAGATCCACTTGGGATAGTGCACTTCTCTGATGGCTCCTACCTCTAGCAAGTTTCCCACTTCCTCTGCCATTATCTCTGCGTGGTGGAGTGCTGATCTGCGAGTGCGCTGTATAATTAGTCTGGCAGTTGGGTGGACGTTCAATTGGTGACAGATGAAGTTTGGGTCAATGCCAGGCATGTCTTATGGTGTCCAGGCAAACACTTCGATGTTGGAGGTTAAGAATTCCATGACCTCTATTCTCTCAGTGCTAGACAAAGATGAGCTAAGCAAAAAAAACTTTTCTAGGTTTTTTTCATCTATCCTTACCTCTACCAAGTCTTCTACTGCCTTATGTTCAGCTGCTTTGCCAACATCCACAAACAGTTCATTGCTCTCGGGCTCTTCTACCATCTGTACATACCTTTTTGCAGTGCGGCTGCCATTTACTATGACGAAGCACTGTTTTGACATAATTTGGTCTTCCAAGACCTCTTCAATTACTCCGGCTTCGTTGGGGAACCGCAATGCTTGATAGTAGGTTGACACTACCGATCGTATGGCGTGCAACCATGTCCTCCCCAAGATTATGTTATAAGTGGAAGGGACTTTCAATACCTAGAATTCTACCTGTTTCGTCATGGTTCCTGCCTTGACTGGGAGGATTATCTTGCCCACTGGCCACTCTAGCATTGAGTTGAATTCGATTAGGGGAGATGTTACAGGTGCCAGGTCTTTGTTCTCCAATTTTAGTTGTTTGAAGGTTTCGTAATATATTATCTCACATGAGCTTCCTTGGTCAATCAAAATCCGCTTGATGTCGAAATTCTTGACGCGTAGAGTGACAACCAGTGCATCATTGTGAAGGCAATATATCCTTGCTAAATCTTTGTCTGAAAAAGATATGACATTTGTGGCCTCTGTTCTCCCCTTTTTGATGACAGGTTGTGCACTTAATACCTCCCTTAAGTGCTCAGCCTTTTTGATCATCCCCCTGAGCTCACATACCCGCTCAGGTTCGAATATCCCATGTATAACGTTAATTACGCCTTGAGGTGGAGCGTCGACCGGCATCCCGTTTGGTTTGTTGTGGTACTAGGGGGCTGGTCGTGTCCCTCCTTCTATGTACTGGTCCAGGTGCCCAGCTGCCACTAACTCCTCCAGATGTTGCCTCAACGGCGTGCAATTTTCAGTGCGGTGCCCCTTTTCATCATGGAAGGTGCACCAGGACCTCTCGTCATAGTTTTTTTGTGCTTCTCCCAACTTAGCTGGCCACCGGATGAAAGGTTCATTGCGTATCTCACTGAGAATCTGGTAGATAGGTTTATTGAACACTGTGGTAATGGCAGTGCGAACTCTTAACCTCCTTTTGTCTGGGTCCTCTCTGTTGGCCCGCCTGCCTCGCCCATTCCTGCTTGGTTGTTCTAGCGTGTTGACTTTTGCTATAGTCTTTTTATCTGGTATTGCTGTTGTGCCAGATTTTGCTTTAGCATGGGCACTATCTTCCTCCACGCGAATATGTTGATGCACCCTCTCCATTAGGGCCTCCATCGTGAGGGGTGACATCATAGTAATTGAGTCTCTCAATTTGTTTCCGACTAGTAGACCCCTTTTGTATTGTGCGATGGAGAGATTTGTAGGGCAATCCCCAATCTAGTTAAAGGTCTCCCAATATCGGCTGTTGTAAGACGTCAATGTTTCTTTTTCGCCCATGTCAATGGAGAGTAACTAGTCGATCTCCACTGGTGTCTTGGTATTTGTTCTGAACCTAGTCACGAACGCTTCTGCCAACTGTGCCCATGAGGCTATGCTGCCTTCCGACAATTTTTCGAACCAGGTTAGACCTAGGTCGCCAAGGCTAGATGGAAATAGGACACACATTAGGGCCTCGTTCCGTCGGTATACTGCCATAACCTGGCGAAAGTGGCTTAAGTGCATGTAGGGGTCTGTCTTCCCCTTATAAGTAGTAAATTTGAGCTAGTGGAAGCCTGAAGGTAGTGGTACGTTCTCTATTGTCGGAACGAACGGCGAGCTCTGTAACCTTGCTAATACTTTGTCCGCTGACTCGTAAGCAAGGCCCGGCATTGGCATTCCTACCTTGACACTCCCATGTGTCCTAGGAGCCAATCGCTGTAGTGCTGAAACTCTGCGTGGGTCGCGAGCTCTGGTGTCCTCCTTCCATCGGGCCCTTTCTTCAAGCACTGTTCGCAGGTCAGATGATCTAGGCAATTCAGTGTGCCTTGATGTCGTCTGGTGCATGTGCGAGGGCCGATAGGTGCTTCCCTCAGTATACGACCTCTCAGTTCTCGTTCTCTTAGACCTGGAGTAACGAGTCCTGGAAGTCCTCGATTGAGTGTCACATGTTCTAAGGCTCCTACTTTCTGCTTGTGATGGTGTGGTATGCCTATCACGATCCTTCGAGTGGCAAGGGGGCATGTTGCCTTTGCACTCCTTTCTTGTCGCCACTCCTTTCCCTTTTATCTGGCGCTTCATTGTCTCCATGTCTGCCGCAATCTTCCCAATTAACTCGTCCTGCTCCCTCACGCAATCCTCCAGAACTTGAGGATTCAGCCTCCGCCTCTATCTATCAGGACTTTGAAGGCGACGGGGGCTAGTGCCCCGTCTCTCCCTTGCGTCCCTCCGGGAGTTCCGTCGCTGGGGTTCTAAATCTGCTATGGGAGGGATAGAAGGCAAACCTTCGCGCCTCCCACCCCTCTCTCGAGTTTGCCCATCAGTAGCTGATTGCGGCAAGTCTTCATTGTGCGCCATTGCTTCCAACTAGAAAGGAAAGCTTGATCAAGAGGTTTTGTTCTTTGTGGACTTCCCACAGACAACGCCAATTGTACGAGCACGAAATAATGTTCTCGTATAATCCTGTTGATCAAGTCTGCGCTCCTTCAAACGTCATCGCTTTACTCCCTAAAAACACAAACGTGAGCTAGCCGGTGGGTATGTGCCGGATACCTCTCTGATGCCTAAGTTAGCAAAATAGACAAATAGACAAAAGCTCTGTGTCTTCGAGAATCAAAGTTGTGATATCTGTCCATAGGTCCTGTTATGAGCTTTTATGGATTTTACTTGGCACAATCCTAGTAGAACTCTTATTCTTCACTTGCAGAGTCCTAGGAATTAGAAAGGTAGTGCTCGTCTTTCTACACCCCCCTCACTGCTTTAACCAAGTGAGATGATTTTACTATGGCTGAATGATAACATGACCGAGCTAACACCGCCATACTTTAAGCGATGGATTTAACTAAGCTTCACCTAGCACGATCCCATCCTGTTTTTATAATTCAGCTCGACGCGTTCACAAGCGACGCTTTAGCTCGGCTATTGTTCAACTATATTGTGACAACCCTCACCTCTGATTAGTGCTAAACTGTGATTGAGCATGATAAGTAATTGAATAGGATGAAATCCTAAATTGATTGTATGAGTGTATTGTTTGAATTGCATTTCTATCTGTTTGATTACTGAATGATCTGTTCGTGTTTTGACTTCGAAGTGTAAATTGAAAGCCTTATCGGCGCCCGAATTAGAAATTGCTTAGTGTTATATGCTAATTAGGATTTATGTGATTTTATGGTAGCTTTAATTAAAATTTGATTTGGAATGATTAAATTAACATTGTTAATGTTAAATTACATCAACTTGAATTATTTGCATTTTTGCCACTAGTGGGCACTTTAGGCCATTAAGTGATTTATATCATGTTGATGCATTATTTCTTTATCCATTTGAAGACCAAAACCGTGAGAGAGAGGGAGATAAGAGAAGTTTGGTTTCAACAAGAAATTGGCTTGGAAAATTAGAGGAATTAAAGGAGCATTGCAAAATTAGGCTTTTACATTTGGGATTCTAGACCTAAGGTAGGGAATTCATCCTCTCAATTATGAATTTAAGTTGTATCTTGCATGGTTCATGGAAATATTGGAGTATAGAGTCAAGAATTGGCTTAAGGTGTTAGTTTAAGAATTAATTCATGCACGCATGTATATATTCTTGAGTTTTGAGGTCATTTACATGAGAATTCCTACTTGCATGTTCATATTTTTGGTTGTAGCCCATGAATTCATCATGTTTTGAGCTCAAGCTTGCATTTGATTATGTTTTAGAGCATTAGAGTTCATGGGAACTCATGCATGTGATGTTCTTGTATGATTCTTCAAGTTTCTTTGAAATTAGTGTTCAATTGGCTTACTTTTGGGCTTTATTTCATAAATTGATCTTTGAAACATGTTGTAGTATGAGTTTTCAAGTGTTTTCCAGAAAATTAGCCCAAAAGAATCGAGTTTGAAGCTTTAAAGGTTGAGTTTTGTGCTTGGGGATCAATCTGGAAATTCTAGATGTTTGATCCACGCTCGAGCGGAGGACTTCACGCTCAAGCGTACACTCTGAGTGCATGCACTTCCGCTCGAGCGTATAAAGTCACGCTCGAGCGTGAAATGCGTATACCCAGAAGTTCATGTGTTTTGCAGTCCGTTCGGGCGAGAGAATTCACGCTCGAGCGAGGACCTGAGTCTCACGCTTGAGCGGAGGTCGAGCGTCCGTCGAGCGTGAATATCATGCAACCAGTACATTTCATGAGTTTGCAGCCCGCTCGAGCGAAGGAAGTCACGCTCGAGCGGAGCTTCATTGTCTGCATGTCCGCTCGAGCGTAGGAATCCACGCTCGAGCGTGGACCCCCGTTTCAGCACATCTTGAAACGTGTTTTAAAGTACATCTTTGCATCCTAATTCTATCTTAGGCATTCCTAGGCCATGTTTAAGGCATCTTAATGAGGATAATGTTATTGAACAACACCAAGTCAAGTTTAGGGGGCTAAGCTATTAATCCCAAGTGTGTAACTTAGTGTGTGTTCATTCTGTAACTGTGTAGGGTTGGCACCCGAGGACGCTGACTAGCCTGTCTTTAGCCCAGTGCTCTGTGAGTAACAATGTTGTAAAGATACGTTCAATTATAACTATTTTTGAATGATTGATTATACTGCTTTCTGAAATGGCATCGTTTACTGAATGAATCTTTGTCCTATTTGTAAACTGTATTCGTGGCATCCTTAGCAACTTATTGTTACTGTACTGTTACTGCTACTGTTACAGAGATCTCTGTCGGTTGCAATGTTGGAACCACTACTGTTTACTGTTTGATGGCCATCAACTGATTGTTCGGTCTGTTAAGACCTACTGTACTGTTTTGCTATTGGATGTACCACATATGACTATTATGGTTTCTAAATAACTGTTATGGCATGAAAGATGTGCCACTGATTGAATAACTGATTTACTGATACAATTGACTGTTTTAATTACTGAAAGGACATTCATTCTTAACCCCTTTACGCATATGTTATTCACTGGGCTTTAACTCACTGTTTATATTTATATGTAGGTGTCCAGGCACCGGATCGAAGCTAGGAGTGTCAAGTTAAGCTCTTGTTTTGTCAAGCCAACCACCGCGCCTCACTTCGAGGTTCCAAGTTTGTTCAAGCTAAGGCTGCTCTGGGGTGTCTCAGTTCCACCCTTCTGTCTCTGTTTTGTAATAAGTGTTTTAGACTTGACTGTACAGTTATGGTGAAGGGATTTGGTCCCTAACTTTGTACATGACGTATGTATATGTTTTGGTTATGATTGTGGCTTGTTCATAAAAGTCTTTTTGCATTCAGTATGTCACAGCTCATTGGACATCTTTTTATTACTATTTGGCTTCCGACAGCCCCTTACTCTGTATTACTATCAAGCAGGCCTTTGGTAATCACGGATTACTGACCGGTTGCGATACTAAACCCATAGGGGCGGGTTTAGGTCGTGACATTTACCTTGAACCGGAGTATATGAACCGAGCTATCTGTAGCCATCTCTTCAACCGAAATAACTGCCACCATACTTAGACCGAGCTAACAAAGCTAGGTCCAATTTGCAAAGCCCTTCTTACTTCGGCCCACGAATCGGTCCACTGCAATGACTGGGCCTAGCTCAGCCCTAAGTGCACATAAAAACTCCCTCTCATATAGTAAATATATGTAAGCATAATTGCTAACCACATTTTTTTACTTAATGTATAATATTTATATTGATTATCTTTTTCAGGTTTATTT
This sequence comes from Camellia granthamiana, assembly GCA_036172215.1. Classification (NCBI taxonomy): domain Eukaryota; kingdom Viridiplantae; phylum Streptophyta; class Magnoliopsida; order Ericales; family Theaceae; genus Camellia; species Camellia granthamiana. The sequence continues at coordinate 45,510,206 of CM069903.1, read as the reverse complement.
TTTTAAAGTATTTATATAAAAGTAAAAAAATGTCGTTAGGAATAAATTTTTTCTTAATTTAGTTATAAATTTTCCCCGTACATTATATTTAAAATTTGAATAAAAGCAACTATAAAATAATTGATTGAAAATATGCTACATTTGTTATATTCCTTTTTATATGTGCAAAAAATAAATAAAATAAAAATAACTATTCACATATATACAAATAATTGGAAACACAACTCGTGCATAGCATAGGTGGAACCCTAGTATATAATTATGTCCATATCTATATTTCAACACTTATTTTTTAGATTTTCAAACAATGTGAAATGTGAACATTCACACTGATTGACAAAAAAATAGAAACAATGGCAGCAATAGAATTAGAAATCCAAAAAAAACTTAATCACTCTAAAAATTAAAAAATGTCACCCACATCCTCATCCTCATTATCATCTTTATTATTATCACTATCATTAACAATCTATGCAATTTCACCATTCCACCAATCCAAATCAAACTAAACCCATCTTTGAAGAATATGTTTGTAAAAAAATTGACTGGACATAAACAGAGTTTCGACTTACAACCAGGGGCGGAGGGAGCATGTGACTAGGGGGGTTACGTGCCCCCCCTGGATTTTGGGATTTTTTTTTTTTTTGGCAAACATAAAAAAAAAAATTAAATAAAAAATTACAAAAATATTATTAGAGTGAAATGTCAATGACATTTTAAAAATTATGAAAACAATAATGGTTGTTTTGATTGACAAGGAAGAGACTATTATAAATAAACCATATTAGCTATGAAAATTTTTGAATGTAACGACGATGTTATTATTAGTGATATGTAAGTATAAGTAATCTCACTATAAAGATATGAAATTTATTAGATTGTTAGTTACATTTGACATGTGAGGTTCACTATTTATGCGTTTATTTACCATTAGTGGGTGATGTTACATACCAGTGATGACATGGTATTATCATTATATTGAATTTTTAATCAAATTTTGTATCAAAAAATAATTTATCATTATATAATTTATTTTAAGGCTTATATCCATATTTTTTTTTTGTATTGTCCATGATACACTAGTTACAAATAATTGTTTTTTTCTTGATGTTTCCTGAAATCAATCGTAAAAAATTTACGTGAAATATTTTTGTAAAAATTATTATAATTAATAAGTGCCCCCTCTAAATTAATTTTTTGGCTTCGCCACTACTTACAACAATGGTGAAACATAGACTTTCGAACACAGAGTAACAATGGATGAATACAGAATTTTGAACACAAAGTGACAATGGAGGAACACAAAGTTTCACCTCAATAATGGAGGAACATAATATTATTTCACCACCATATGTAAACTACAGTTTCTAAACCCTACCAAATAGAGGGTTTTGAAACCCTAGCACAATGAAACAATGCCACAAATGTGAATGAAACTGATTAAAAAAAAAACATGAATAATAGTAACTACCAAAATAGAGGTAGCAATAAAAACGAAATGTGTATATCTTTTTTCTACATAATACATATCAACAATAGACATAAGGGTATAATAGTCCAACAAACAATATAAATCAGGAAAAAAAGAATCTTATGGAATAAAAGTATAACTACATAGGACTAACTAGGTTATAATTTTTCCTAGTGGACATATTAGGTTAAAACACCTTTAAATGGAATTTATCAATAAAAAATCTAAGATGAAACTTCAAAAAGATACAATTTTTAGCTAAAAAGATAAAAATACTCATTCCTTCTATCTCTCTCCTTTTTCTCTATTTTTTTATTTAAAAGTGCTCAATAGACCTATCAGTTCTTTTTCTTTTTCCTTTTTATAAAAAAAGTGATCGTATTATAGTTGGGGGTATTTTATTTTATTTTTAATTTTAAAATTCATTAAGTTTCAAATCAAACTTAGATAATCCATTACTTGACTTGATAAGTTTATATATATTATAAAAAATACGCTAGTAGAGTTTAACTCATATTTAACTCGTTAAAAACTTGCTCTAGATTTATTTGTTAGATAAACCAATCAAATTTAAATATATTTTTAAGCTCATTAAATTAACAAATTAAACTTAAACAACTCAATACTCACTTGATTTACTTCTATAGCCACAATTGTAAAAAGAATTCATCATTTGATCTCTTTCTCCTCTCATTTGCACTCAACTAAAAACATTTCCAATTTTGTATCTTTTTTTTTTACCAAATTTGAGTAAAAACTCTATATGATATTATGCGTTCCAACGGAGGATTTTGAACTTTCATCAAAACACTGGTCGACTGGACGGGCGACTGGGCGAATGTTTGACCGTTTGATCGGCCTGTGTAATTTTTTCACAAATTTTTGTAAGGAGGTGATCATCGAGGGGGACAACCAACCGGACATCTGATGGTAGAAATGAGGGGGACAACCAGCCGGACATCTGATAGTAGAAATGACTTGCAGCTTCAACGGCTATGAATAATGATTTGATAAAAAACACATCCATCCTTAATTTGATAAAAGATTTGAGAAATTATAGATTTGATACTTATTTGGTGATAGGATTGGAGTAGCAAAAGACACATGTCTTCATCAAATTTAAATTTGATGAAACAAAAGGTGCTGGGTTGGAGATGGTTTAAACAATTTGGAAGAAAAACATAACAGTCTAATATTTTTGAGAAAGATTGAAAGGGTGTGTATCATATATACCTTATAACTAAAGAAGAAAATGAAATAATTTTATAATATTTGAGTAATAATTAAAAAATAAAAGAAGTCATAACCAATACACAAATGAAACATAACTAAAGATCTCAAAATAATTTCATAATTAAAACAAAAAATTAGTCATAACTAAAAAATAATAATATAACTAAAAATACGCATGACTTAAAAGGTATACATAATAGAATTCTCCAATATTTTTATCTTTCTCTCTCTGTTAAACAAAGCAAAGCATTAAGGGAAGGTAGAGTTGCCAAGTTACGTTTTCTTCACTTTAGAATATTTTAACATATATTTAATATTTACAATTATCCATACATTTCTTTTGAAATTTAAAATTAAAAAATTCATACTTTAGTGAATTAAAATAGTAAAGAAAATTCAATATGGGAATTACTTGCCGACAAGTTAAAGGAAAGAGGCATCAGAAGAAGAGGTGGCCAATCGCAACAGTACGCACCAGAATCCAAAGGAATCAAAGCAAAGCCCGTTCCATGCACCGATCGGAAACTTGCAGCCTTCTCCTTCCTAGATATATGTTGAGAACACGTTTAAAAGTTAATTTTTAACTTTTAATTTATTTTAGATAATATTATTTCTTTATTTTTTATATTTAAAAAAAAAAAATAAAAAATCAAAATTTTACCAACTCCTCAAAATAATCAATTTTGTTTGAATTAAAAAAGTATATAAAATATTTAATATATAATTTAAATTTATTTAAAATATATATATTTAATCACATATGGGTTATTGAAATTTATGAGACTGTTTATAACTTTTATTATTTTGAAATTATATATCAGAGTATGTGGCGTGCATTTTTTTAGGATAAATTACAAATATATTCCTGAGATTTGCTTAAAATAAAGATTATTTCCTGTGATTTAAACAAATACCCCTTTGTCAAAAATTTATATTTAACAGAATTAACTAAAAAAATAAAATTCAAAATTATTCTCTTATACAATAATCAAATTACCTAAATTATTAATTGAAATATATTTCTAACATTATTAAAAATTATTAATCGACTAGATAATTTATTAATAAAATAAGCAATTTGTTAAGAAATTATAAACCTCAGTGGGTGAAATGTAATTTTCAAAATCATATGAGATAATTCGTATTTTAATTAAACATTAGAGAGTATATTTGTAATTTACCTTTATTTAATAATTTAAATGAAGAAATAACTTAAATAAATTTTAAAAATTGATTATTGAACCGAAAAATTGATGCTTTTAGCTCATACTATTTGATTATCAACTTTTAATTTACAAAAAAATAAAAATAACTGCACCGAACAGCACATTTTGGATTAGTTACTAACTCTGAGTCATTTTTAAAATATTATGTTTGGATTGAAAGTTGTTTTGAACTTATATTTTAAAAATTAAATTATTTTATAAAATTGTATTTTTACAACACAAACTCAAAGAGCTTTATAATAAATCAGTTAAAACGCATTTAGGAAATAGTCAATAATAAATTTATTAGACCGTCTCCAGTGGTTACTCAAACCTTTCATCATGGCTTATTTTCCTGCTCTAATAGTTTCATTAAATAGGTATCAAATCGAGAATTTCACTTTTTTTTTTTTTTCCCCCATCAAACTGAGGATTAATGTGTATTTCATCAAATCACTGTTCATTACCATTGTCGGATATTCTCCCAATCGTCCCTCCGGATGACCACCTGAAAGCAAAAATTTGTGAAAAAATTATACTAGCCAGTCGTCCGCCCAATTGACCGGTAGTTTGACGAAACTCTAAAACCCTCTGTTGAATCACTTGATATCAAAGGAAGTTTTTATTCAAATTTTTATTTAAATTTAGTGAAAAAATTGATGAACCGTTAGAGATACTCTTAGCATTGCCCGCCTTTAATATCTTTTTTACAGGAACTTTTTTAAACTCGTTAAAAATAAGCTAAATTTTTATTTTTATTTTTATTTTTTATAACCTCAACTTTTCTTTAAAAAATATATTGACAGATTTTACATAAGTGTGTCAAATAACGATATATTTAATTTTAATTTTTTTAATTCTTATTTTTAGTTTTAGAGTTACAATGTTACAACAAATTGGTAGACAAGACATTCACTTCTCATTCGTTCGGGGCAACCTTTCCTAAAGCCGGTCATTTTGAGACAAACAAAAATTGCTAGCAATAAATTCCCAGGGCTTAAAAACTCTTCACAGGATCAAATCACAAAGAATAGGAAGCCTTCTCGCACTATTTCTCCATGTAAGTGTGTTTTTGAGTACGTAAATGAGAGAGTTACTACATTTTTCTTTTAGCTAAGGTAATAAATTACTTCAATACCAACTCTCAAAGGAAGTACAAAAAGGAGAGGATTCGATGTGTATTTACATCATTTACATTACAAGGTTATAATGAATATTTTCATTTGAATGGATAGGATTGCAACATATAATTTAGGCTTATTTTGGAAAGTAAGAAAAAAAAAAATTGAAAAAATGTATAAAAAAAAATAGAGATGACATAATTCAAATAAGTCAAGAAATCAATAAACTAACTTTTTTCTTAGTTGTTAAAATATCTTAAAATCAATGGTCTACAATCTTAAATTTAATTTAAAAAAAACAATGATATCTTCCTTAATTTGGAACTTTAATTGAACTATAATGATATGGCAGGGAAAAAAATTAAGACTAAAATATCACATCATAATAAAATCCATTTAATTAGATCTCCCTAGAGCTCTTTCATTAGAGTTCTCGGTCATTTTTTATTTTAAAATCCACCTGAACTTGTTTTGATTGGAGAATAAAGATATGACAATTTGAGTCTCACTATTATTAATTATAAAATGTACAGTTCTACTTTATCCATATAATAAAGACTATCCAAGTATGGCATCATCTTCTTAGGCTAAAATAGTCATACAAAAATAAAATAAATTTTTTAACTTAATAAAATAAAACATCACATTAAAAAAATAATTATTTCATTTTTTATCTCACAAAAGTTAAAAAAATTAAAAAACCTATTACAAACGAGACTTTTTAACGTCAGACTAAATAACCAAAAAGTCAACCAACATCCCCAACAAAGGCTTATGATAAGCTAATAACTAGTTCCAATAAAAAAAATAAAAAAACAAAAAAAAAACACGTAAGGTAATAACTATAATACTCCTACATCGATAAAGATACCATTCAAAAAAATGTTCACAAATAATGTATAATTTTGATTTATTAAATGCAGACTTCATCACAAATAATGTATAATTTTGATTTATTAAATGCAGACTTCATCATTCAAAAGTTAAATTCAAATTAAATTGCACAATATTTTTTGATTAATTTATAAACACAAATTCTTTAATTGTTTATAGTTTTTATATTTTTGAGAGTCTGTATTAGTTTGTTTTGTCAACTTTTACTTATAATTTATTAAATAAAAATATTTAAATAAATTAAAAAAATTAATTATTTAAAAAATTGATAAAATATATTTTTTCAGTACAATTGACAACGAACCAAGTATATTAACGAGTTTAAAATTATGTTTAAATTTAATTTATTTACATAACGAGTCAACTTCAAAAGAATTTTTAACGAGCAAAATATGAATTGAGTTTAAGGGTTGGTTTGGGATGTTCTAAAAAAGTATACTTTTTGACTTATTGGCTTATATGAGTTGGGTTTGGGTTGGGTTTGATGTGATGTGTTAGAGAGGTGATGTGATTTAAATAAGATGATGTGATTTAAATAAGATAGTGACTTTTTGACTTTTTGTATTATTTAGTGTACCCCAAACCAAGCCTTAACTTAATTGTTTATAATGCAATAAGCTCACCTAGTAGAGTAATAAGTTATTCAAACTTAATTTATTTACGTAACGAGTCGCTCTTAAACGAATTTTTATTGACTTGAACAGGAGTTAAATTTAAATAACTTGGTTTGTTTTTAGTGATTTAAATAAAAAATTGAAAAGACTTTGGATTTCTAAATTATATTTGACGGGACAAATCAAAAAAATATTTTGAAAAAAAACTTTAAAATGACAAAAATAAGTTAAAAAAATACTTAAATATTTGTTGAAAATTTAGATTTTTTTTTTTTTAACACAAAACAGATTGAAAGAATTAAAAAATTAAAAAAAAAAAAATCACTAGAAAACAAAGAGAAAATCAGTTTAAAAAAAAAAGGCATTTTTGCTAATATATTTTGTTTTCTTCTAATAATCGCTAGCAGCCATTTAACAACGTAATGCGTTGTTAAGCGCTCAAACTCTTTAAATGACGCGTAGAGAGGCATCTCTCTCATTGAAAGCCAGCACAGCTCCTCAACAGCAATGGATGCTTCTAGGGTTTCTTGAGAGATTGAGTGAGCATCATTTACATTCATCCCCAATCTACAACAATTTTGAACTAGTACTGAGAGACTAGCCTTCTAATTAGGGTTTCAAAATCTATGAATCATACACTTTAAATCGCATTCATTCATTGAGTGGGACTAATTGAAGCAGAGCGTTATATAAAAATGCTTCAATCAATTGACAGCTCATGAAGAAGGGACTGAAGGAATCGAAAAGTGTTTCTTGGGCTTCAGGGGCTAAGCTTTGTCAGGTAACAACGCTCACATTATCTTCCATGGTTCGTGATTTTGATTTGTTCATTGCGAGGTCGTAATGGTTCACTGAAACTTGAGAGTAAAAAAAGTACTCTTTCTCTCTTTCTCTCTCTACTTGGAGATTTGTTCACTCATCACTAGTGTTTGCTTTTTGGTTAGAGAGTAAACTAAATTCAATTAGTTCTTTCTGGCCTCTCTCTGTTTTTTTTTTTTTTGTATATACTTGAATTGATCGATTTGTTGTTTTGCCTTATCATTCTTCGTGATTTTTATATAATTCAACTTTGTTTGGCTGCCAGGAAATGCATGGAAACGAAACTAATTGGTTCATATGTTTGTGTCTTTTTTATTAATTTAAAAAAAAAAATTGAATAAATTGTACCTTAATTTGCTTTAGATTCGAACCATTCTGTTTTTTATTTTGTATCTGGATTAGGTTGAGTTGGAAGGAGGTTTCCTTTTTTTTTTATTTTTTTCATTTCCTTTTCTTGTGCAAATGGGGAGTTTTGTGAATCAAAGTAGCTTTTCTTTTTAATTTAAAATTCCTTTTTATCTTTTAAAGTTTGGTTTCTATCAATGATTACTCAGAAGCAACTTAAAATGAAAGCACAATTTTGGGTTCAAAATAGAACTCTAAAATTGAAATCTCATATGATTTTAGTTAAAGCCCTCAATGTTAAACAGAATGAACATCTGGAATACCAGAAACTTTATGAAGAATGCTTCTTCTTTCTAACATTTCTTGAATTGAATGACAAGGGCATGATACTACGGATCTCTTTTGGTGGTAGTCTCTACCTATCTATATTAGGGCCCAGATTCTCGCCAGTTGGAAGAAAGAATGGACCAAACAGTTTGATTCGGTGGGCCACTGCAGGTCTCATGTCGATGATCTGAGCCATTCATTTTCTAGGTGTTTGTGTGTAGATTATCCATGAAAAAAATAAGATTGATATGATAATCGTAGCCACATGATTTCATCAACTTTGTGTTACAAAAATAAATGACAAATATGATTTGAAAACAGACCATTGAATACAAATTTGATGAAATTGGCTACGATTACTGGATCAATTTGTTTTTTATTTTTATGGATGATCTACACATAAACCGCTCATGTTATCAACGTGGACCATGTGTGGTGAGAGAGTACTGGACCCCCAACAGTTTGCTTCGGTCAGCCCCACATAGAGCCCGCATTGATGATTTGAGCCATTCATTTTTTAGGTGTCTATGTATAGATCATTCATGAAAAAAGATTGATTGGTGAGGCTGTTGATTTGCATTAATCTGAATTTTATTGTCTATTGTGTCATCTAACATTGACCATCCACAAAATTATCAAAAGATTATTCACTTTGTTTGGTTGTTGTTTTTTACACTCAGTTTTTTGAAAGTTTTAGAGTACTTGTTTGGCTATTCAGAAAACTAAACACACTTTTCAAAATGATTTGCTGAGGAGAGAGACAATTTAAGGAGAGAGACACTATTCAAAATTCAAGTTTCCCTCCAATTTAAGGAGAGCGACAATTTTTTTTAAAAAAAATTGTCACATTAAAAAATACTCTCATCTTAGTTATATATATATGTACATGCTATATATGTATGAAAACATAATTTGGTATGTAGCCATTTATGGGTATATATCTTACCATTAAATGTGTGACTTTATCATAAAATTTGCACTAATTTCAACCACAAAAAACGTAATTTTTTTACAAATTGGCATTAAAAAAAATTGTAACTAACTTACAACTTTTGCAACATGAAGTACAAAAAATTGGGACATTTTGTTATGCCAAGTTTAGACGATGTTACATATGTTTGTGTTAATGTTACGATATTGTGTGATAAAATAAATTTTCTGCATAACATTTATGAAAATTTAATTCTATGTAAGAATTTTTTTAATGCCAATTTGGAATTTTTTTTTTTACATTTTCTGTGGTTGAAATGAGTGGAATTTTATGATAAAGTCACACGGCTAATGGTAGGTAGGATATGTACCCATAAATGGCTACATACCAAATTATATTTTTATACATATATAGCATGTACATATATATATATATATATAACTAACATGGGAGTATTTTTTGATGTGACAAATTTTTTTTTTCAAAATTGTCTCTCTCCTTAAATTGGAGGGAAACTTGAAATTGCAATGATGCATTTTTTTGAAAACCAAATAAAGATTCATTTTCAAAATGGGGTTTTCAAATCACTTTTTGGAAAAATAATTCAAAAAAATGGAACCAAACATAGTGATTAATACTATTAATGGGCAAATTTTAAGGTTGTATAATGCTCATCAAGAGTTTAATTTAAAAAACTGATAATATGTAACGGTTCTTAAGGTTGCCGAAATAAACTTCAATAATGCCATATATATGTCAAGTGCCATTAAAACTTGGGACTATGGGAGTCCTTGACTTTGGAATGAAGTTGTGCACTTCTCTGTATCAGAGAGAACAATTAGAAAAAGAAAGCTATTAAATGGTTATTTAATTGGAAAAAAAAGGAAGATTAAATGACTCTGTAGATGTTAATTTGCTATTATGGTATATGACAACGACTGCAAACTGAAGTGTAAAGAATTATGACATAATTCATCCTAATTTTTCTTATGAGATTAACAATTACTGCCTATCTCATGATTATTTGAAACTCTTGTTTAATTTCAAATTTTAACATTTAATTTTCTCCTACGTCTAATTTTAACAGCATATATTTTTAACTTCCTAGAATAGAATTAGACCTCATTACTAGAAAAATAGAAATTCATTCATTTGAATAATTGAATAATACCACATAATAAAAGGTATAAGATGTTAAACATAATGTCTACATTTGCAGCTAGAAAGTTGAAAGTGCTCATGAGTCATATGTGAAGCTTTGTCGGATAGTAATTAATTGAAGATTAAGATATTTGGTTTGATAAGTTTGGTTGAAGATACAAGATAGAGGTTTCAGAAAATCAATTTGTTTTATCTCCTAGAAATCTATCATGGCAGTTGCTTATCAAAAGCAAAAAAATAAATAAGCAAAAAAATAAATCATTCTTTAGTGATTGATTAATGTAAGAAAATGAAAAAAGACCTCCATATGGTATTTATTTGCTTTAGTGAATTTTCACACAGCCATATACTTACATTTGAATCAAAATAAAATACTTTGTTATCTTTTTGCATTAGTTGTGGATTTATTTACTAGGAATAATCAAGAGGATCTGCCGTGGTGTACTTACTGCGAAAAAAAAGATGTCCCTTGGTTTGCGTTATTTATCGATGACATAGTTTTAATTGACAAAATTAGAATGGGAGGAATTTAATGTTCCCTTGTCAGTTTTGACGCTGTCCATTGACTGCTCGTCAGAAAAGGGAACTAAGGAAGAAGCAAACTTTTCAGTAATGTTTTTAAAATTGGACTGGATCAGGTGGTTTGTCTAGTTGACCCATTGATCAGTCTAGGTTTCATTCCAGATAAACCACCAAACCCGTTTTACATTGAAAACCAGTTTTTGTTTGGAAATTAGTGATAACAACGGTTAAACTAGTTAACCGCTAACCACATCTGATTTTTTTGAACGCAAACCTCAAATGTGCAAAGACTACTTGGATTTGCCTGCCAAGCATTGGAAAACTAAAAGTCACAGGGCTCGAACTAGCAACCCCAAGTATAGTAGTCTTGTGGAGCAAGCAGTCAAATCTAAATTGAACTTCGTCGCTCTTCTTTCTTTCCTTGCGAGCAGGAAGCACACCAGCAACATGCGTTGCATGATTCTACTATATTTTTTACTCTTGACTGGGTGGACAGTTGATTGGAAGAGAACGTCGATTTGCCTGGCTAGCAAATTGGTGGTGCGCTTATCTTGTATGACAACACTATAGAGTGAGTGGCTCTTCTAGGCGGGCAGATGTGTGACTACACTCCAGAGAAAGCGGCGCTTTGATGTAACATGCTATGGTCCGAACGCCCTTTATAACCACCATACCACGATCACATTTCATAAATATTTGGTATGCATATTTTATTTATTACATTAATACATTATCTTTTAAACATTTAATTAATTTTTTTATAAACAATAAATATAAATATATATTTGTATTTTAAAATATAAAAATAATTTAAATCAATGTATCTTAATATTTATTTTTTATTTAACTGTAATTGTAATATATTTATGAGGTAATTAAAATGTCATGGGTCGATTAATGTTTACATTAATATTTACATTAATGTCATGGGTCGATTTCAGTTGATTCGACAGTTGAATCAATGACACTTAACCCAGTCCCTTCTCTGATTCAGTCAACGTTCCAGGTTTCAGATTATTGTTTTCAAGTAATGATTGTGCTCGTCATTATGGTGGGGGTCCTTTCTCTAATTTAGTCAACAGTCCGAGTTTCAGAACGTTACTTTCAAGTAATGATTGTGCTCGTCATAATGGTGGAGGTCCCTTCTCCGATTTAGGCAACAATCCGGGTTTCAGAACATTGCTTTCAAGTAATGATTGTGCTCGTCATAATGGTGGGATTGACGTGGTTGTTGGGTGCAATGGGCGCAGTGGAACTGTTAAGGCAACTAGAGTCGTGGTTTTTCCAAAGCTTACGAATATGCATATTTTTTTTAATATTTCAGAATCACATTTATTACGGGTTTAAAATGATTTTTCGCTGATTTTGTATATATATTTAAACATGATCAAAGTATGTATTAAATTTTATACTACGTTTTTATAAGTAAAATTTTATTTACAAAAGTTGCTTTACAGGGGGATACAACTTTGTATACACAAAGTATATATTGGGCTTGTTTGGTGCAGTTTATTGTAAGTTAAAAGCTGATAATTAAAAAATAGAAGCTAAAAGTATTCCTCTCCCAACTTCTAGATAATTAGCTTATTCTAGCTTATTTAAGTTATTTATGTCTAATAAGCTGCATCAAACAGTTTGACACAGACTCCTAAAATAAATAGCAAAAAAGCTATAAGCAACTCATATAAGCTGCACCACACAGAGGGGTGTGCACGGGTCGATTGGCTCGAGTTCATTGTTGGAATTGTCACTCAAACCGATCCCTTCGGTTTGAAGGTCCCATCAACCGATTTTGACCGTGATCATTGTTGAAATCGACCATTCTTTGATTCAGTTTCGTCGGACGGTTTCGGGCGGTTTTGCAAAATATCATTAACAAAGGCAAAACTCGTTCTAAGTGTTGAAACCAAAAGAATACTCTGGTAGATTCAAAAGAGAAGAGATACGAGAGAATGAAAGAACTCACACAAGCAAAAGAGATACAAGAGAATGAAAGAACTCACACAAGCAAAATAGATTTGAGAGAAACAAATATGAGAAAGTGAAGTATCTCATCGTTGCCATTATAGCTGTCACCGCCATCGATTACAACCACCACCACCACCACCACCGTTCATGAACTAGCGCAACACCAACAATTTGAAAGAGAATGAGGGATAAGTTTGCCAAAAAGGCCACCAACGCTCCAATCAAGAGAGAGAGAGAGAGAGATGGTTGGGTTTGCTATGCCGTTTGTGAGAGAAAGAGAGATTAGGGTTTCATCCTTAAGATTGACTGTTTGTGTTCTCTAGGTTTTTTGAAGAGAGAGAGACATAGGTGAGTCTGTTAGCCATTTGTGGGAGAAAGAGAAAGTGCTTTTTTTTATTTATGAAAAAAAGTGAGATTATTAGGCTATCATGTTAGAGGGTAGAGGTTGACTGTTTATGTTCCCTAAGCCTTTTTAAATGATAGAATAAAAGGGATTGTTTAAGTTCCCTAGAGTTTCAGCCTTGCAGGGACCAATAAACCACACACGCAACTAATAAAATATATATCAGGGACTCATAAACCACGCCCACAACTAATAAAATATATATTATATAATATAATAAATCGGTCAGATCAGATTAATTAGTTCTCAATACCTTGAACCGCAATCAATCACCCACCCGCAAAAATTGGAACTAAACAACTGCAGCCGACCGTATCACTACGGGGTTGGTTCGGGTCGAGCAAGTTGATTGGGTTTCTGGGTTGTGTGCACAACCCTATGAGGCAGTAAGGAACAAAATCCCAAGCCTTATGAAAAACTATCCTTAGATAACCCCTATGCCAAGAAGCAAGTAATTCCCGTTCCAAGACAAGCATCACTCACTTAACCCTAAAAGCCGAAAATATCATGCTCCACACGTCCCTAGCTACTAAACAACGAAGCAAGAGATGATTTACACTCTTCCCCCCTCTTGCATGTGCAACACCAATACGTCAAGAAATTTTCTTTGTTTTTCAAATTGTATATATATTTGATTGGCACCGGAGTGTCTTGATCCAGACCTGATTAATCCTTAGAGATGCACAGGCCCTCGGTAAGGAGTTTTTCGCAAGTGCACCATGGTTAATTTAAGGGTTTTTCAAATTATATTTGGTTAGAATTGCTTGGCCTTGTTTGGAAATAGGTTATTTTAGTAACTTTTTGATTTTTTGGTTAAAATATGATGTAAAAAAAATTAGTATATTTGGAATGATTTTTTTAGTTTTTTACGAAAAGATGTACAAAAAGTAGAGAGAAAATGAAATTTTTGACTTTTTGGTATAGGTTGTTGGTTTTTTAGTTTTTTAGTAACTTTTTAACTTTTAGACTAAAATATTGAGTTGCCAAATTAGGCATTAGTTTCCGTCCAAGCCAATAGAGAAACCTTGAGAGGAGCTTTCACCTTTCAAATGCCTTTCGAAGGAAAATCATCATCCCCTCTTTCAATTAGGGGTGTTCGAAAAACCGAATTACCCATTGAGACTGACCAATTCGATCCGAATTGAGTGACTATGGTCACTTTTTAAAAAGGCTTCATGTTCAACTCAATTATAATATAGATGATTTATTTATATTTCAGTCGGTGGACGATTTTGTACTTGTTAAAACTGATATTTTTTAACCGACCGAGAAAGATGTTTGATAGAAAGCAAAGTGCCTTCACACGTGATAACAATCATTAAAACTCGGTTTGCATAAAAATTTATATAATAACATACATATAAAGAGAGTAGCACATGGCTCAAAGAAGTGTCAAAGCTTTTATGTCACCTTTAAACCATCTCAAATTTCAAATGCAAAAAAAGGAAACCAGTATATGCCTAACCTACAGTAGATAGTAGTATGCGTGACTAGGTAGATATTTTCCATACATATGCATGATCATAGTCACATCACCATCCATACATAATGTCATGTTATTATATATATATTTATTTATTTATTCATACATAGAGGTATATGTAAGTATGTGCTCTCTCTCTCTCTCTCTCGCAAATTGAGATTACCCTCATCCCCTCATCCTTTCCCTGAAACCCTTTATCCCCCATTCTTCTTCCTCTCTCTCTCTCTCTCTCTCTAATCAGGATGGTCAGTGGTCTTCTCACTTTTTTCATCTCACTTAGATCTATATGTTTGTTTGTGTGAGAAAGGAGGATAAGCTCAGTCATTGATGCAAGAATCATCTGAGAACTTGATTGAATTTGACTGGCAAACAGTATGGCCTGATGTCTTCGGCTTTGAACAGTTCCTCAGTCAAAATCAGATGTCCAATTCTCCATCAGTGGTTGTCGGTTTAGGTGATGAGTTAATAGTGAAACCGATCTAAACCGACCCATGAACACTCCCACTTTCATTCAAATTTTGATAGAAAGAAGTAACTGAGAACAAGCCATTCTTATTACCCTTCAACACATCCTCCAACCTTGGTCTGACCTTGTAACTGAGAACAAGCCATTCTTTGTACCCCTCAACACAGCCTCCAACCTTGGTCCGACCTCCCAATCTTGTAACATCCCAAGACAAGCCCCAACCAACTCAACTTTCCAATCCTATAAAGTTCTTCAAAAAAAAGGTGACCAGACAACCTGAGAGGAGGGATTCCAAAACTCTCCCACTGATCTTGAACTAGACGTCATCGCATAAAAATCTGGAAAGATCTCCCTTGAAGGCTTCTATCCATACCAAGGGTCATGCCAAAATTACACTTTATGTTTATGCCTATACTTTGGAGCAAGAGGTGTGCCCACACTTGCTATCAAGCTCCCTTATCGACAAATTCCCCTTTCTCAAGAAAATCTCCACAACCACTTATCCAACAAGGCCTTATTAGAAAACTCAAGTTCCATCTTGTCGATTAGGAAAGTGTATGCTAACTTTTTAGGTGAGTGGGTTAGTATCCACAATCTTGAGTTTTATACAGGAATGGTGAAAATAGAAATTGACAGGGTGAAATGAAAAAAAATTGAGTTTTAAACATAGTAGGCACTGACTACCGTAGTTACATAATGGTGTTGTAATGGGTGTTACTTAACTATGGCCACCACTATGGTGGCTGAAATGGTGCCCGGGGGCCACTGATACTGTTACATAATCGTGGCGGCCGGTTTTTGGAAACACTAGGAGGATGTGGCTTGTAGATTATAAATAGTATGGATGAAGCAACTATGTTCTTTATGAGTATTGTTTAGTTGAGTCAAGTGGCATACTTTTTAGGGTTGAATTATTAGAGAAAAGGCATTTAATATCACGAAGTAGGCTTTAAGGTTCAAGAGTAAATGGAATTAGTAATAGCTTGTGATTGAATTAGATACTAGTGAAAAATTAAAGAAGAAGAAAAAGATCAGCTTAGGAATTATTCCTATAGTTCCTTATCTTATGTATTTACTACTAAGTACTCAGGTAGAATTACATCACATTGTCCTAAAAAGCGCCTAAAGCTACTAAAACTTCTCTAAATTTCTTCTATAATGGATTGGAAGTTTCTTTTTAAACTTGTAAATAATATAGACTCTAATTTGACTTGGACTCTTTATTTTGGAGCTTACAATAGTAATGGATAAAACCTATACAAACCTAAACCTTATACATAGAGATCCTTTAACATAATTATACAAGTCCCCAAGTAGGTGTTGCATTGAAGTAGATTAATTCCACCTCTTTCTCTTTTCAAATTTAATTTTTCTCTTGAGCTTCTTATGACTTGGATTTAGTAGCAAACTATATTGAAAACGGTAATAAAAAATGTTAGTTGTGTTTCAAAGTATCTGTCATCTGTGATTTTCTTGTCTATAGATATAAATGTTGCTGCATTGAAGTTGATTAATTTCCACCTCTTCCTCTTTTTAAATTTATTTATTCTCTTCAGCTTCTTATGGCCTGGATTTAGTAGCAAACTAAATTGAAAAAGGTAATAAAAAAAATGTTATTTGTGTTTCAAGGTAAGTATCTGTTATCTGCGATTTTCTTTTCTATAGATATACTAGATGTGGAAGTTTTCTTTGATGTTATTTGAGTATACATAATGGAGATCAATGAAGATGATTTCTGAGTGGTAAAAATAGGAAAATGTGTAAATTATTTAACTGGACTATGATTGGTAAATGTGAAGAAATTAATGGAAAATACCAAAGAATGCATTTTTTAGCTTAATATGTCAAATGTTGCTGATACATCCAATATCTCGATCAGGATATTGAATCTAGTTGCACAAAATTTTGGTTTGGCTTCAAAAAGTTTCTGTGAATCTATTATAAATTTTGCAGGGGTCATGTGTTTGATACGTTGAGATCTTTGTTGATGAACTGGGATTTAGATTTTATCTTGAGATTCATCAAGTTTCAATATATCATTTTAAGTCTAGGATGCCTAATTTTGCCTGAACTTATGGTAGTATTTGTGCAATTTGGGAATTGGGGGCATTTTCATTAAATTTTCAGTTCACTAATGTCTTGGTGGAAGGGAATTTACTGGAGGAAAATTCTATAACTAACCGGCAAGAACCAATACTTTGTTAACTTTTATATTAAGTAGCTAGTCAGCTATCTCCATGAATTTTTCATAAAAAAATATGCGTTGATGAATTTTACCTTCTATTAATATCATGGGTATCATAGTGTTGTAGACATAGACAAGTCCTATGAAAGTGGATGACAAGTTTGGATACTCAAACCTTTTCTGTTGTCAAAAGAAAGATAGGGAAAATAATAAATCTTTATCTTCTTTATTTTTGGGAAAAAGGAAAAACAAGCAAGATGTTAACCTGAAATATAAATATCAATAAATTTGTACCATTTTTAAAGATACATTACATATCTGTCATATTTTAAAGTAGTTTAATTGCCATGAGCTGTTGACATTGCTGTTTGTTATCTCTTATTTTCTTCAAGGATCAGAGGAACACAATAATGACAGTAACAGAGAATATCATTGCTTTTTTTTCCATGTAAAATTGCTGCTGATCTTGTATATTGGTCATTTTGCCCTTATGCATTCATGCATCTAAATTTTACTGTATTCTATCAGGATGGATTTTCTATGAATAGAACAGTTTGTACCTTCTGTCATATTTTCAGAGCTAGTGACCATAAAAGAACAGAAATTACTAAAAAAATGCTTGAGGAAAGCATTTATGGGAGGATGGCATTAGATAACATATTGTTTCTATGCTCAATGATCTTTCCAAGTTAAACTGAGGTTAATTCCCCTTCTGAACTTAAAAATGATTTTTGTCATGGCTTGGCTGTAAATTTTGTCTTCTGCTTGTATGTATTCTGAGCCTTCCTATTCTTATTATTTGATTAATTTTGTTTGTAACAGAAGGTTTTTCTATAATTGTCTTGTGAAAGAAATGGAAGTGCTTCTATGGTTTCTTTTGTAGACTATTACGCATATAGATATATGCTTGTCTCAAGTTCCTGCAATCTGTTTAGAAAGAAAGATGTTACATCTTTGCTTGATTTAAGAACTGTTTAGATTCTTATGTTGCCAAAGGTGCTGCAAACTTTTTTCAGCCTTCAAGGGAATTCTTATTATCTTTAAATATTATCTTTGTAGTTAGCTGGGAATTATTTTCCTTCTCTTATTTCCATGTTTTGAGAAGAAGGGAGGTGTTGGAGGAGTAAAAAATGATAATAGTATAGCATTTATCAGTTTGTGGCTGGAAATATTTGTGGATTGTTTCATCAGTTTTAATTTGCTTTGGAATCTGTTTCTTGCCTTTCTGGTTTGTAATTTATGGTCTCAGTACCATACATTAGTTTGCGAGGTTCTTTTCCTGTTTCAGTTTTTTGACGTGGCTCAGAAATTATGTTTCATCGAGGTCATTGCACTTGAATCCATAATTCCATGAATGGTGACTAGTTTAACTAAGATAAATCGTGGCTATTCAACAGGTAAAGTTGTTTTTATCTGAGGATTGCCCTTCGAAAGTTGGTCTGCAAACTCAAGATCATCTGCAGACTAACAGTGTGTACTCTGACAACCATTCCTCCAGGTTTGAAGGCAGACATTCTATGGACCCGCTAAAGAAGAAACTCACCCACATACCTCAGATTGAATGGAAATGCCCTCCTGAAGTGAGCAATCATCAAACACTTTCACAATGCCTGTATTGGATCTTGATGTTACAAAAAATATTATTACTTTTAGACAGTTCGATTTTATTTCTGCTCACAGAATTTGTGTTGATTAACCAGGTTGTTTTCACAATGCCTGTATTAAGTGGTTTTCTGCTCTCTTAATTAACCAGGTTGTTTTGAATCCTGATTGGCATGTGGCTGCTGGTGAGGAAAGCAAAGAGGCAGAAACTCAAAAGAATAGGGAAAGGAGAGTGTTCAGATCAGCTTATACTCGTGTTTCTGACATCCATCGCAGGTAAATCTCTTGCTCGAGTCTCTCTTTTTGGTTCCTCATCTTGCTTTATACTGAACCATTATTTTATTTTATTTTCTTTTTTTGGTATCAATCTTCCATATAGCTTCTTCCGGCCGTTGGATGTGCAAGATCATCTTGATGATAGCCACATCCCTGTCATCCCCATCACTCCCATTGAAGATGTGGCAGTAGATCTGCCATCTGAGACGGTAGTACCACAAAACATGTCTTTCAACTCGCAGCCACTAGCCCTGCCCCGAGGTGTGTTATCTGGAAATCCCAAATCTGACCCTGCTGCTTCTCTAAAGCCTTCTGCCAATGAAAAACCAGCACTTGAGATTCTACCTGGTTTTCAAGCTGATGCAGTTGTTGCTGCTGTGGCTGCAGTAACTGCAATCACGAAGAGCAAAGAACATGCAAGCTTGATTGACCCTGATTTGCTCATTAAATTCCTCAGCGACCCAAAAATGGTCGAGAAATTGATCCGTGAGCAAGGATCTACTGCGGGTACTAAAACTGAACCTGTGTCTGAATCAAAGTCTTTGACAATATCGGTGCCTTTGCCCATCACAAAGCCAGGTCTGGTTGAGAAAGTGATTAATGAAAATGAGGCAGTAATGAAGACAGCAAGTACATCCATACCTGGCCCAAATCTAGTTTCACCCTCGGTTGATATACCTGGTCCAAATCTAGTTCCACCCTCGGCTGCCATACCTGGCCCAACTCTAGTTCCACCCTTGGCTGCTATAGCTGGCCCAAAACCCAATCCAGTGATTAAACAATTGAATAATGAACAGGACCCAATTTCTGGGTCAAAGCTGGTGACACTGACACCCTCAGTGGCACTACCTGGCCCAAAATCTGAGCCAGTGATTGAAAAACTGATCCATAAGCACAGAGCACACACTGAAACACGAGCTGCACCTGTTTCTGGACAAAAGCCAGCGACATCCCGGGTTGCTTTTTGCCGTCCAAGACCTGGTCCAGTGGTTAAAAAATTGATCAATGAAAACCAAGTGCCCACTGAAGCAGTAAGTGTACCTTTTGCTGTAGGGAAGCTAGCAACACCGCTAGCTTCCTTGCCCAGCTCGAAACCACATTTGGCAAAGATTAAGATGATGATTAATGAATATGGAACAGAAAATGAACCCATTTCTAGGTCTATGCCATCGACTCTGAAGGTTCCAATTTCGAGTCCGAAACTGGATATGGTTTTGCCAGATGTTACAGGGCCAAACTTGAGAGCATTACCGAATATGATTCAACCAGATTTGCGACTTAAGGCACTGTCACTGGACACAACAGGGCTGAACTTGCACCCATTGGTAAATATGGTGCAACGGAGTTTACAAATGCAAGCACTCTCACCAGATACTGTTCCAACATCTACATATTTGGGCCCTCCGGTAAAGGACATCAATTACATTAAGAACCTTATCAGGCAACATGGAAAAAACGATGAAACTGAGGAATATAATCTTTCACAATCTGGAAAATCTCATGTTCAGGACCTGAAACTGGTTCCAAATCTAAAATCAAATGAATTGACACCGAGGTTTCAGAAAGATTGCATCTTCTTTAATAGCCCGAGGGGATGCCGAAATGGGTCTAACTGCCTTTTCCGCCATGATAGGGTTAAAAAGTTGCAGCCTGGCAGTGTTTTGGAGGGTTCAAGTGCAAAGAGAATGAAACTGGGTGGGGAAATCACTGGAAGCACTTAAAATGGAGGGTGATTTAATTGATGAAATTTTCACCTTTGCTACATAGTTTTTACAGTTTTTCTTTGTCCGTCATCAGGAAGTTTTTACAGATGAACTTTTTATGCTTTGGTTTTTTCACCTTTGGTACACAGTTTTTCTCCTTTGTGCATAGCATAGCAGTTTCTTCAGATTTAAAAGTGTGGCACAATGGCCCAAGAAATTTGCAAATTTGTGAAGAGATTTGAGCAGTTATTTTTCTGGGTTTTCTGGGTTTGGTAGATTGATGCATATAAGTCGAAAGTCTCACATCTGCTGAAGTAAAATACAAAACAAAGGTGAAAGAATTAACATTAGAAAAGTGGGTGTTAATATGTAACAGTAATTGTAATGGACATAATAATGACTAGTGCATATAAAAGGTTGAATATGTGGTTGAATTGAATAATAATGAGAACTTGTGAGGGCACATGTGGAACCCAGAGAATGCTAAAATACCAACATTAATTTTATGTTTTGGGGACCGTTTCCTTGAACCTTGCTTGGAAGTTGGAATGGGATTGATGAGCAAAGACTCTGTATGGTTGAGCCAAGTTGAATTTTGAGAATATTGAGCCCCCTTTAAGTGTAACATTGTATTTCTTTTGCCTCCACCAAAGTGGATTTTTGTATAATTTTTTAGAGTAAATTTACACCTTTAAAATATTAGTTCTAAGTTTATCCTTTTTTGATTGATTTTTAAACAAATCAGCAACATGTACTGGTTCTCATTATTGGAGTAAAGTTGAGAGTGATATTTTTAAAGTTTTAAACAATTTCTGATTTAACTTCTATCATCAAAACTATCGATGAACCATATTGGATCTATAAAATTCTGAAAGAAAATTTTAGTGAAAATCAATTAAAATTATGGCAACATAGTCTGCGTTATTGTAATTTGAAATTAGAAGACCTTAATGTTATCATTAGAGTATGACCAATGATCTGTATTAGACAAGATATAGATGAATTTGATATTCAACTTCAGGAACTTTTAGACAAAAAGTTAATTGAAGAAACTAGAAGCTCTCACTCTAGTCCAGCTTTTATGGTAAGAAACAATGCTGAAATTAATAGAGGAAATGCCCGGATGGTAGTCAATTATAAACGACTAAATGAAAGTTTAGAATTTGAGGGATATTTTATTTTAAGAAAAGATGTTTTTATTAACTTAACCAAAGGATAAAAAATCTTTAGCAAATTCGATTATAAAAGTAGATTTTGGCAAATTCAATTGACTGAAGAATAAAAAAAAATTGATAGTTTTTAGTACACCTAAAGGACATTACCACTGGAATGTTATGCTTTTGGGGTTAAATATAGCACAGGTATTTCAACGATGGATAGATACAATTTTTAAAGATCTTAAAGATTGTTGTTTAGTTTTTATTGATGATATACTTATCTTCTCTAAAACCCAGGAGGAGCATAAGCAACATTTAAAATTACTTTGTGAAAAATTCCAAAACACATGGAATTATGTTATCATCAAAAAAGATTGAACTACAAAGAGAATCAATTTTATTTTTGAGAATAATTTTAGACCAAAAAGGTTTAAAATTACAATAACATATTTTGTCCAAAGTACGAAATTTTCATGATACTCTTGAAAATATAACACAATTACAGAGTTTATTAGGTATTCTAAATTATGGACGAAATTTTATCAAAAATCTTTCAAAAATAGAAATTCCTTGGTTAACCAAATTAAGAAAAAATGTTATTTTTGAATGGACAGTATAAGATGTTGCTTTAATTAAACAAGTTAAAGAAAATGTTATAACTTTACCAGATGTTTATCTTCCTAAAGTAGGTGATAAATTAATTTTAGTAACAGAATTTGTCTTTTTGAAAAAGCAAGAATTTTGTTTCCAAAAGAAATTTTTCTGTTAATCAAAAATCGAGTTGAGGATCATCGTGATAAGATTAGACAAATCTTAGAATGATCTTATGATAAATTAAATTTTAAATATGGAATTCCTAAAATAACCATCATGGCAAATCATGACATGTGGTATTTTGAAGATATAGACTAGGGAATAATTAATCAAGTTATTTTTCAAATTTTAGATCCAATCCAGTGGATAGAATATCCAATGATCATAAAAGCAATGCTCTCATGGGTAGTAAAAGGCTTCCGATGGAGTAAATATTTTAATTTTTGGATCTCTAGCACGATTGGTTGGCAAGAACGAGAATATTTTTTCCGACCCTACCAAATTTGGTATCTCAAAGAAACTGGAGATTTTGAATTTGAAGATGATTATTTGGATGAAGATCGCAGGAGGGAGCGATTGGAAACTATTCAAAAACTTCCTTTAACAGAATATTGAATAGACAATCTAATAACTATTTTACAAGCAGCTTCTAATATCCATGGCTCAACAAAATTGCCATTTATGGTCACATATGGTAGAATACTATTTGTAACTCATTTTCCCATAACATATCAAAGGTCTCCTACACAAATGAATGAGACTCTTGACATGTTATTAAATCTCGAAAAGAAAAATAATTTGGATCTTTCATTGGAACTAGCAATGACCACGAATGATGCAGAATAATTTCGGAATGAGCGATACAGTCAGGATCCTGATTCCCCTTCATCAGAGACTGATGAATAGTATCACAATCTTATCAACAAGATGGAAACATAGTGGACCCCACTATCACATTGATCGACTCCAACCTTACCTAGGACACTTGGAGTAACCTGCATTATTAGGCGGAAAGTGGTCAGACAAATCCTTGCAGCCGACGCTACACGACAAATAAGATCAGCCAAATCTTATCTATATCAGTCTATCTCTTTGAACAACGAGGAGGATAGACAGTGTATATAATTATAGAGGTTATCAGAAGATATGGAAATAGTAGAATAAAAATAGTAAAAAGCTCCTTTCATTTGTTATTGTAATTGGTATTAGAAGATATGGAATAGAAAGTCATTATAATTATTATTGTTTAGACCTTTTGTATTCCATTGTATTTATTATGTTAGGACTTTTTTGATTTCTAGCCTTTGAAAAAATAAAAAAGCCTACGGTTAGGCTTAATGACTTTTGTTTGTATCTACAAAGTTGTAGTCTATAAATTGGCTTTGATGCCAACATAATAAGGCAATGTAAATTATCTCCATCTTCGTTGCTTAAACTTTTCCTTGTTCTATTTTTGTTGCTTAACTTGACAAAAAATTGTAGAATAGAAATAGTAAAAAGCTCTTTTGCTTTGTTATTGTAATTGGTATCAGAGCTTGGTGAAGAGTTTTTGAAAGCAAAATCAAGCTATGTAAGTATTTCTATCTATGTATACATTTTGATAGATATAAGTGTATATGGTGTGCTTTAAGATATTAAAAAAAAATTATGAAAAATATTATTAATCAAGTTTAGTCTTTAATCGTGTGTCATTTGTATTTTATATCTTCGTAATTATTTGTTTCATTTATAGTTATTGTAAACTCTATATGCTTAGTGTATGTCAAAACCCATATACTCATTAAGATCTTTTGACTATTAGCCATAATTAGGCATTTTTAAGTCTTTAAGATCATAAAGAGAGGTTTTAGGCACCAGATAAATACAGTAGGAAGGTCTTAGGTACCAACAACAATTTATAATGACAATTAACCCTGAAGATATAATATGCTTTGGAAATACAAAAAATAATGTTAATAATAAATATGACCATAGTTTGCATATTACTAAAGAATCTGCAAATATAAATAGCGTGTGCTTTAGTTTAAATAATATTACTGATATTATGTGTTCTTGGTTTTCTAAATTAGATAAAAATCAAAAAATAAATCAAAATGATCTAGAATCCAAAGTGGAGTCTATAGAATCTAAAATAGACAATTTAGGTTCTATAATAAATATTGACTTAAATAAAGAAGCAAAAACCCAAATAAATAATTTGGTAACAAAATTAGAAACTATATCCTTTATAAACAATGAAAAATCTAGAAATCCGCTAGATATTGATTTGTGATTATGTATCAATTTTAAGCAATAAAATAATCCCAATCAAACAATCAAGACAAATCGACACAACGATTTTAACGTGGAAAAAACCACAATTGGAGCACCTCCAATCGTGATTAAAAAAAAACCACGAGCAACAGCCACAAAACAATCCACTAAGAAGATATAAAAGAATTACACAGGTATACTCTCAATTACCTAGCGAATCCACGCCCGAATTGAACCAACCCTTACACACCTCTTCCAGCCCCGTCTTTACTTCGGAATTGTCTTGATGATGAGCCACTCCAGAATCCACCAAAGCTTCAGGCTCGAATTCTTCATAATCTACCGAAGAACAACTCTCTCTTTTTTAGAATAAACAAACAATCCTTTGATGTATACTTTTTAAACCATGAGTTGAATACTCAATTAAACATAAAAGAAAACCAGCAAACTAGCCCCAGATATAAACCCTAATATCCAAGAAGAAGATCTGAGGAAGTAATCCTAAAATCTGACAGAAACACATACTTATAGAAATCTGAATCGCGAAGCTCGCTCGAGCGAAGACTCTCTCGCTCGAGCGAGGAACCAAAAACGCGTGTTTTCTATAAGTGGCTTCGCTCGAGCCAAACAACCTGCGCTCGAGCGTAAAATCATCCTTCTCAGGTTTTTTTTTTTTATAGACGCAGCCTTCGCTCGAGCGAGCAAGGGCGGACAAGCAACTTCGAATGTAATTTTGCATTTTGCTTCGGGGGCGCTGCGCCTCGACCCCACCTGGGCACTGCCCCGGACCTGCCAAGGGACGCTGTCCCCTGGACCCCCGCGAGCTGATCAGGCAGCTCGATCCCCGTCATAGTCAGCGAAATGGCAATCATGTAAGAATTAGCACCACAAACTTCTCTGCAAGGTGTAACTCAGGTTGGATTCACATCTAAAAACTCATAGCCTCACTGAAATAAAAGTGCGAAAACAAATACAACTGAAAGGAGTTTTGTCAAACGGGATTGCCAAGAATAAAAACCTAACAAACAATAATGGAATGAATAGTCCAGGAGATAACTCTATTCCTAGGCTATTTTATGGTACAGAAGATATTCTGATACTTCAAACCAATACCTATAATAGGACTAAATATGAAAATATTGTTGAAATATTGGATTATTGGAGAAAATTATATAAAGATCCAAATTTAGGTACTGATGAAAAAAATAGGCTACTAGATCAAATAAGAGAAACTTATCTAGAACATGAAACCCTTTTGCAACACTTTAATTATGATATTAATATGTCAACTAATGACGATAATAACCAATCATCCTCATCTGAAGAAGCATTAGATCAAGATATTTCACTGGAAATAATTAAGGGGGGAAAAAAGGCAGAAGAGCCAATTGATCCCGAATTGTTTGGCACATAGGAAGATGGAGAAAATTTTGACTTTATTCAAACAAATGATGTCACGCCCCATATTTTATTATTCGGATAACATTACCAATATTCATTAGTTAAGTCCATTTACAAATAATATTTCATCCTTGGATGAAATGATGAATAATTAAATATACATATTCTCTCTCGTTATACAACAATGGCATTTACATATAAATAAAAGAAATGCCCCGAGGCTTACAATAAAAGAGAGGACATTACTCTTTTAAAAAAAAAATAGCACTCAGCCAAACAACAAATGAAGTAGTACAATCCCTCACTACATTACACTTATGAAATGGTAAAAACCATTGTTTGATCTTCAAATCCGAAAAGCATTCCATGTACACATATACAGGCAGGGAGTGAGGAACTACTAGCTCACCAAACAATCTCATATTAAAACATTAGAAGATATGCAGATACCAAAATACTCATACATATATGTGAAATCATATCATGTCAAAACCATAAGATTTTATTACATAATCTCTTAAATCTAATTTATTTAATTAACCACAACAAGTTAACTTAAATAAATAAATATGTTTCAATAGCAACAAGACATCCTTTTCAATTCATTCAATTATTTCATTATCAATTGAATCAAATAATTAAACAATTCATCAAATCCATTTTATACAGTCTTATGAGATGAATGCATATGTCATGTCATGCTCAAAATATTTTTCTCATCTTTTGAAAATCTTACGCACAATGCCAATTTGAAAACACATTAATCCAACAATTTTAATAAA
Organism: Camellia granthamiana; assembly: GCA_036172215.1. NCBI lineage: Eukaryota > Viridiplantae > Streptophyta > Magnoliopsida > Ericales > Theaceae > Camellia > Camellia granthamiana. The sequence continues at coordinate 45,483,290 of CM069903.1, read as the reverse complement.
ATTCCAAGATGGTAAATACGACTCAGGTAATCCCTAGGCTGGTGTCTGTAAGTAGACTATACAAGTACTAGCAAATTGTCATTTTTACCGGTATTAACCGGAAGGCTTGACACCTATCCGCGCGGGTTTCTGGTCTTTCACCATGGACACTCAGGCCAACTTAACCAATACCAACTACACCCCCTATTCGGACTTACCAACGTATTTACCAAAAACAAAACAATAGATCTTATTTCACAAAATAATTTCTCTTTTAAAATCATAACCTTCCAATGCAAGATTAAAAATCAATTTCAATAGTGGTTCGATAAAATGATAATGCAAAATGTACAATCCTTCATATGATTCCATTTCCAATTTCCTCTACACAATTCTCCATTGTGATCAATTTCCATATCCCTATCAATGTAATATCATGATACAATCCCAAGAGATAATATAACAATGCCAATGTTCATGTATTTACCACATGTAAATCAACAACTTCCAACTTAGTCTTTTCAAGACAATTCAACAATATTCCTTATATAAAACAAACTTCCAAAGTCAAACAATTTTCTTACCTTTCCAAAAATCTCCTCATTTAAATACCAACATGGCAATCCCTTACCAGTTATCAAAACTAAAACTTCTAAGCAATAGGTTCATCAATAGCAATAACATATGACACCAAAGTGGGTTCAAGTTTTCATCAATTTTTAACACATATACTTTATCAATGAATTGTAATTACAATCTTTTCAAAACTCATCCCCATTCCAAACATTAAATAGAATCAAATTCTCATTTTTCTCATGGAAGTGAAATCTCGAGATCTTTAAGCTCAATCATAATTCTCACTAAGCATAAGTGAATATTCTAACATTTAATCAATTATATCAAAATCTTCTCGTGACGATAAATATAAAATATAACGTGAGTGTTCACTTTTCGATTATCAACATCAACCGCATCAAATTAAATCAAGAATAAATAAATAAATAAATAAAAGTTTTGATAACTCATTCTTGTTTTAATCCAATTCATCCATTTGCTCCAAACGAGCTAAAATCATATTCTTTTCTTTTATTGTCAAAATCCACCAAAACAATTCGAATATCTCATATATGAATTTTAGGTATTATTATGATAACATAACTCAACTAGTAAAACTCTGGACTAAATACCATATCACATCAACTTAATCTCGCTTGTTTCTCAAAATCTCATTCTTGGTCAACATCATCACTTTTAATCTCATAATATTAAAAGTTAGGAATTTAAACCCAATAACACCTCTTTAATTACGAAAGATTTTAAATATTAACCAAACTAATTTAATTCATCAAATTAGTAAATCCATTAAGTTCACCATCTTCCAAATTAATAACACCAAACATAAATTCACATGTCTCATCTCTCAAATACACCCACATTTCATGCCTATTCAATTTTTCCTAAATCTCTACAATCATCAATTTCACAACCTTTCTAAAATTAATAAATCAACATGATATTTACATAAGAATTATTAAATATGCTCAATAGTAACATTTTCAAGGTTGTAAGTTCCAAAGTCTATATCTCACATTTTCATCTTCGCAAAAATGAACACAACTAGATTATCAACATATCATTTCCATAAAATATCATGAATATAACACTTTTAGAGTTTTTAATCTCAAAACAACTCTATAATCCCAACTTAGGCATTTATTCAATATTCATCAACATTAATTTATTTTTCCCAAAAATAAATTCCAAATCAAAGATGAAAAAATAATTATTTCAACTTTATATTTCTCAAAATAAATCATTTAATCATAATATGATGTAGATACAATCCATACAACTATTAATATTAAATTTTCAGATTTTTAGTAACAAAATTTCAACACAATGTGATCTTCCCAAATCAACATCAAAATACCAATTTTCTTAACATTTCAACAAAATTTTTCTTCCAAAAATTACCAAACAAAATCTGAAAATAAATAAATAAATAAATATATATGCAATACCTTTTAAAATGACACATTTTCTCAAAATAACCCTAATATAGCTTTAATGTAAAAATATGAAGAAAGTCCCTACCTCAAATATGAAGAAAAGCAATCTGAAAATGTAAACATCACCCGATCATGAATCCGAGAACACTATTGCAAAGTTCACGACGAGCTCTCCAACTTTTATTTACAACACTTTTGCAAAATCTCACTCTAAAGACTCTCATTTCAAGCTCAAAGATTGAGCTTCTATGGAATACAAGAGAGAGAAAGAGGAGCAGAGCCTCTGCTCAATGAAAATAAAAAATAAAAATAAAAAAGATGGAAGTAAAGGAGATGAGGAAAAGAGGGAAAAGAAAGAGACAGCCCACATGGGCTCTGCCACAACGCACGTCCCAACACACATATTTCCCAAAATTTTATTTATTTTTGTATTATTCAACCCATTAACTAGTACAATATATATTGTAATGATATTTCAAAATTTTGTAACATAAATTATAAAATGATATAATTTTTCTCACTACAAAATATAATATTTTGTACACCACAAAATATAATATTTTACTCACCACGAAATATACACCCATTTTATTCACTATAAAAATATATAATTTTTCACCATATGGTACACACCATAAAATTAACTATCAAATATTTATTATAATCTTATATAATGAATAATAACAACTCCCAATGTGGTTACTACCAATCACCTAATTAAAAAGGACCAAACAGTTAAACACGAGTCATAAACAAGTTCAAATTAAATTAAATCTAAGTTATGGGCCTCACCCATAAGTCAAACATAGTCCAATTATATACCAAAATAGACCCAACAAATTTATCTCAAATCCTGGTTCGAACACCCAAAACTAGATTTCAAATTCTGTTATAAATTAAACTGAACATCAATCAGTCTGTGAATTTTCATAAAATAAATACTCATCATTTAATTCTGAAATTTTTATCCAACGTGCTAGACTCATATGAGAACAACATATAAAAATTTCATAATTTTTTGAGATGGGGAACTATTTTTAAAAAATATAAAACCAAACTGTTTTAACACAGAATTTACACAGCAGTCAAATTCGAAAATTTGCTCAATTAAATTATGCATTGGCTATTAAAAAAAAAAAAACTGGGTTATTACAAATGAAGTTAAAAATGATACTAACACTGGAAGCACCTCAATTCCTACACCTGAGCCAATAATATCTAGAAAAGATGATATTCATAAGTATCCAATAACTCAAAATGGTACTTATTTAGACTTGTCTCATGTTCCATTTAAGGACTAGCCACAAGTAATTAATGATTGGGCACAATCATTGTCCATCATTATTACCAATTATAAAAATCGTTGGTCAAAGGAAAAATTTCTTGATTATATTGCAACAACTCTCTAAGAAGATGTGTTGCAATGGTTAAGACAGTGAGAAAAATCTGAAATTGGAAGAAGTCAAAAAACAACTTTGTTGGCAAATTTTCTCACACTTGATACAATATTAGCTGAGTTTGCAAAAATCATAAAAGAAAATTTATGTGTTTTTGCAGGAGATACTAATTTGCAAGCAAATGCAAATTATATTTTGATTAAATTAGAATTATGTAATATTTATCTTTTTGAAGACTATGTTCAAACTTTTAAAAAATATTATTATCTTATTGATCCACCAGTAAATCAACCCTGGTTAGATCAACTTTTCCATAAACTCCCTAATCCATAGGATAAGCTATGTATTAAAACATATCCTCACTTTCTCAAAAAAATGGAGAAAGAAGAATATGATAATCTTGATTTTTGCATTAATTATGTTCTAAGACTGATAGCAAATCGATGTATAGATGCAAAAGCAAAAAAACAAATAAAAAATCAAATTTCCAACTCACAATATGGTCAAAAATGTTGTGATAAAATTTTGAAAGAAAATTGAAAAATTGGTTGCAATACATTTCCCAAGCGGAAAGGATTTTCTAAAAAACACAGAAAATATAAATGGAAACCTTGGAGAAAAAAAACTTTTTCAAAAAAGAAAAAGTATATTCGAAAAAGAAACCAACAAGTGTTTCAAAAAAGAAAACTTGTAAATGTCACATTTGTAAGGAAGAGAGTCACTATGCACCTGAATGCCCAAAAAGAGGAAAAAGTGCAAAGAAAATGATCAAAGTTGTTGAAGAACAAGATTTTGAAATCATATATGGCGAAGAAATTTCTGATGAAAAAGAAATCTTGTACGAAATTTCTAGTGATGAAGAAAGTTCAGATGAAGAATTAATCTTCATGATGACTAATATAGATAGTCAAGAAATATCTCAAGAAGCAGATAGTATATCTCAAGAAGAATTACAAGCAATTCGACTTGAAGATGTAATCGAAGAAGAAAAAACTTTTACCGAAGAAGAATTAGAAAAATTCGAAAAATCGTAAGAAGTTGCTTTACTAGAAATTTACAAACTTTCAAAATTCAATTTCTTTTCAACAAGAGTGTTTGAACAATACAGTGGTAACACTCAAGCAAAATGGTCAAAAGAAGGAAATATTGATATTCTTTTTTTTTTTTTTTATAAGAAAAAGGTTGCAAGATGGAAAAAGAAATATCCTAAGATTCAATATATTCATATTGGATTAATACAAGTAACCATAACAGCCTTATTCCGCCAAGGGATAGATACTCCTATTTTGGCAGTAATTTTTTATAAAAGATTTTCCGACCCAATGAAAGCAATCATTGGAGGAATTCGATCTAATTTGGCTAATGGAATAGTTTGGTTTAATGTTAGACCAAATTTCTTTATTTCCATAAATGATCCTAATCTTAAAGACACAGTCAGAATAAGAATTAAAGTACAAGGATCAGGAATGAAATCGAATTCCCATGATTTGGCTATTGTTGGAAAACAATTCACGAATTGACCAAATTTCTTGAAACAAAAACAAGATCAAACGATAATAAAATCGTTGAAATCTTTGAACCAAGACCATTTGACATGGTAATCCAACTGCGTCTAATGAATTGGAGCGATTTCGAAGTCCCTTGACAATGGTTAATCTATGACCTAGTGGGACAAGGTGAATTATCTCAAACAAAAAATCCTACACAAATACAAATGCAAGCATCAAGAAAAAATTTATATATTCAAAATACAGTTCCAAAAATTAAAAGATCAACCTCTGTATTTAAAAAAGATTTTCCTAACAAAGTATTTTCAAAATTAAGCATTGGTGAATCGAGTAATAATTCTAATCAAGAATCTATTACTTCAACAAATGTTCAAATTCCTATTTTTCCAGGAACAAGAAGACAATCTGAACATATTAAATCTGCATATATGTATCCGTTTCAAACAAAAAATGATGATATTATTTTTTCTCCTAGCCAAGGAAAAAGAAGATACACATATGTATTGGGAACATTTCATTTTGCAGGTTATAAACCCTATAGCCTCACTGTTCTCATAGATACAGGAGCTACAATCAGTTCATGTAAATGGAATGCCATACCAAAAGAAAAATGGACATTAATGAAATATCCAATTTTGGTTACTGGAATTAATGGAAACCATACTTCCATACAATTCAAGGCTAAAAATATAGCTATTTGGTTAAATGATAACAAGTTCATTATACCAAATATTCTATGTTTTCCTTATATGCATGAAGATTTCCTTCTTGGAAACAATTTTATATATAAATACCTTCCAATGCAAATACAGGAAAAAGTCATTTCATGAAGCATAAACAATGTCATAATTCATATTCCATTGTTAGAACAACATAAATATATTTGTGATAAAGAGTTTGCGTCCATTCCGTGTGGTGATTTAATTTCTATCATCAAAACTATCGATGAATCATATTGGATTTATAAAATTCTGAAAGAAAATTTTAGTGAAAATCCATTAAAACTATAGCAACGTAGTCCACGTTATTGTAATTTGAAATTAAAAGACCCTAATGTTATCATTAGAGTAAAACCAATGATCTATATAGACAAGATATAGATAAATTTGATTCAACTTCAGGAACTTTTAGACAAAAAGTTAATTGAAGAAACTAGAAGCCCTCACTCTAGTTCAACTTTTATGGTAAAAAACAATGCTGAAATTAATAGAGGAAATGCCTGAATGGTAGTCAACTATAAACAATTAAATGAAAATTTAGAATTTGATGGATATTTTATTTTAAGAAAATATGTTTTGATTAACATAACCAAAGGATCAAAAATCTTTAGCAAATTCGATTGTAAGAGTGGATTTTGGCAAATTCAATTGACTGAAGAATAAAAAAAAAATTGACAGCTTTTAGTACACTTAGGCCATGTTTGTTTGGATGGACATGGGCTTAGGATTGGACTAATAGTCCAAGAAAATTATTAATCCGATGTTTGGTTAAAACATTGAAGTACAGATTAACAATCCTTTCGGATATGATGTCCCACATTTGATGGACCATTCAATCCCACAAAAAGGGGTGGGATATAAATTGGGAGATTAGCCAAAGTCTGGACTAACTCATCAAATGACCAAATTAACCCTCACTATATATCATATTTGTTGATTATTTTATTCTACAACCTTCACTTCTTCGACATTGCAACCTTCACTTCTTCGACATTGCTGTGATGGGATGAGAGTCTTCAAAGTTCATCGCCGAGCTTGAGCCACTGATCACCGATTTGGAGCCACCATTTACAAATCTGGAGCAACTGTTCATCGATTTGGATCCACCATTTGTTGATTCGTTGATCTCAACAAGGCAACTGTTCATCGATTTGGATCCACCATTTGTTGATTCGCTGATCTCAACAAATTTCAGTGAGTAATTTTTTTTTTTTTTCTGTTGATGTTCGGTTTGAATTAAGGTGCCATTACATGGTTTGATTTGCTATGAATCTTTGTTTTACATTGGTATTGTTATAGTTATTGCTCTTTCTCTCTCTTCATCTTCATAGATCCATATCTAGGGTTATGAGTTTTTCACTCACATTGAAATCTCAGATTTGTTGATTGTGAGTTCATATTGTTAGATTTGTATGTCTTTCCAGAACCAGTGTTAAATTGTGTTGTTTATCTGTGATTCGATTAAATTGTGCTATTTATTTGTGATTCGATTAAGTGATCTATTTTACTGACTATGTTGCTTGCTCGTTGGATGACAAAGTTGAATGCTATAATACGTTGGTAACTGTCATTAGTGCTGAGTGTTCTTGGGGTTTGAAATGTTAAATCCTCTGTGTTCATACATGGAAATTGCTGATAGTCTTTTCATTTTCATGACAAAATCACTTGTGATTTTAAATTAGCAAAGAGTCAAATATATGGATCAGATTGAATTTGAAGATAGATAGATAGACAGATAGATAGGGTAGGAATTTTTATTGATTTGAATGGGTTTAAAACTGGACTTAGCTTCTTCTATTTTTCTTTTTTCTTTTTATCGATACAAATTAATTGGACTTGGATTTATTTATTTATTTTTTAAATTAGCAAAAAGAAATATATTGATGTAAAAACCAGTCTGGACTTAGAAGCTGTTCATATAGCCATGTCTGCTTCGCCCTCCGTTGAATAATTATCTGCTTCACTTTCTGTTTCATAAAACAAAACAATTTGATTTACTCTTATATTTCTCCTTAAAAACATATCACTAGTTGCAATTCTATTAAACCAAGCCATCCAGCCAAATTGCTTCTCGAAAGAAAATCAGCAACACTTCCCTCCTTAGAATTAATTTGACAGTGTTATTGATTATTATATTACTAATGAATTGAGTTAGTAAGTCTAACTAGTTGAAGAGACCCTTTGCAAAGGAGAAAATTAGATTGGCAGCATTTGAGTGTGATCCGGGGACATATGTTTTTGTGATGGCAGTTTTTCAAGATTGTTGGGGGTGTGGTCAAATGAGATTTGGTTGAAGTATTTTTGAAAACAGAATTGTAACACTTGCTCAAATGCTGCTTTTATTGTTTGATAATTAGACTTTGCTTCCAGTCAAGTCTGTTAACAAAAAAAAGAAAAGAAGAAGAAGAAGAAGAAGAAGAGAGAGTGCCTATATTGGTAATAGAACTTCAGATGCTAGCCAATCATATAGCACAAAATCATCCTACTCCTTGAACAACATAATCTCTCTTGTTATTTTTATTTATTTCACATTTCTATCTTTGGTTATAGCCCTGAAAGAAGATGTAAAACACATTTTTTATATTATCAATATTAAGATTCTTAAGCTCATCTCACATGTTATCATATATTGTTAATCATTTTATTAGACCAAGTCTTTAATGTGAATAGAAATAGTGGTCTGCGATGGTATATATTGATTGTAAGTGGTAGAAACACAATGACAATAGTCAAATTAAAATGTCCACTTCTTTTGAGTAACAATACAGAGCTTAAACAATACATTGGTAACCTCCAACTAATGCAAAGTAGAGCTTTTATGTAAAACAATTCAGATGAAGCAAACAAATGTGCCAATCTAGCCAGCAAATAAGGAAAATATCATGCAACATATCGGAAAGTGTAGTTTAAAAATAAATAAATAAATAAGGGTAATTTATGGTCATAATGAAGTAAACATAACAGCTTAGTGACAAATGTGGAAACATTTCTAAGAGAATGGACTAAGAGAATGGAAGTATTGTTGCTTGCTCAAAATATTAGGTAAACTTCTTTCTTCTTAGTTAAGGACAAAATATGAGGTAAACATATCACTCAAATTACTCAATTATAACAATGCCAAAAATTAGTATGGAAATATCGTTATTACTGTTTAGGATTTGAAAGAATTTTGTGTGGTCTTGTACACCAATACAATTGTGGCCCCTTTACACAGCCTTAGGATTGCTAAATGATAGATCCAAAATCCATTTAGCAACAAATCTAACACCAAAATGGAAACAACAATACTTGCATCCACTTACTAAGTACAAAGTACAGCTCCCAGCGTGACAGATTAATTTTCCAGTTGCAAATTATTCCTTTTTGAGTGTCTAGTATGGTATGAATGTAATTATTCATGGTAAGTTTTTTTTTTTTTTTCCCCAACCCCCAGCAATCTGGGTTTATTTCTGTAGAGCAAGGTTCAATATATTCCTTGGGAGCCATAGTCTTTAGGAATGTATATATTCTTGACTGCACTAAAGTCACTCAATCGCCATAGCTTTTCTTTGTTGAATTCGATCAACGATTAAACTTACTGTAGGGATATATTTTCTGAGTACCAACACGTGGCAATGTGACACCGACGTGTCAGTCGAGGTGCCACGTGTCCTGGTTGTTATGCCGAGGTCATCTCGGATAGGCTGAGGTTACCTCCGAAGATATCGGAATCCGAGATAAGCGGATAAGGGACAAGAGTCCTGGAATAAGGAAGGACTTCAGGATGGATAAGGATAACACTCTTAGGGAGTCTGTCCTTATCTCTTGAAGAGTCCAAAGTAAGCACTAAACAGGAATCCATTGAAACAAGACTTCTATTGGGATTAGGATTGAATTAACTATAAAAGAAAGGCACCCTCGATGGTTCTAAGGTACGCAATTTACATTCAGAACAGTGAGTTTAACAGTTGATTATCTTTGAGAGATATACTGACTTGATCGTTGGAGTGCCCCCGGGTAGACGAACCACCGCCGGAATCTTCTCTTTCTGTTGCAGGTCAGCCAGGTGTCATCTATTCTGCCAGTACTCTCCAGCTGAATACTGAGTTGGTAGTGTGGTCGGAAAATTACTCACACAATTTGGCGCCGTCTGTGGGAAAGAAAGAAGAATAGATGGCCAGCAACGGACATAAGGAAAAGATTGGGGACGACACTCCTACTGGGAGTGGCAGTCCTATTGACCTTGACGTCGAAAGAGAGAACCGCAACACAGAAACTCGTGACCAGAATCACGGCAACAAAGACGTCGGCCAGGATGGTGACGTACCAAAGAAGCCAGATCGAAGTGGGTACTACAAAGAGGATGACCTCCAGGTATGGAAGGATAGATGCCTGCGGAGGGACGAAGAGGTAAAAGAGATGGCAAACAAATTGGCGGACCTGCAATCGGTCGTCAATTTCATGATGCAAAACAACGTTATGCAGCCACCATTCTCGCTGCAGGACACGCCGATTCCAGTGGCCAATACCTAGAAGGGAGGGCAGAAAACAATCCCCATAGCCCCTCAACACACCAGGAGCGAAAGACATTCTCACCGACCTTCCAGGGAAGTCGGACGAGGGGAGTCAAGAAGGGAAGAATCACGGAGGACTCATCGCACAAAGGAGGCAGACCCCAAAGAACATCGGCATGTTCAGGGGCAGGCGCTATGCTTCGACACAACTAATGGAGAAAGGTCGAAGAGGACTCACCACGAGGCTGAAAGTAGTGCACCAAAAAGATTGAAAGTAGAAGATAGCCGAGCTCCTGGGCAGATAAAGGAGGACTTAAGAGATTACCTCAAGAGGAAGCAACAGAATACCGACACCGAGGTAACCTCCCTAGATAAGCCGAGGACACCATTCTCGGTGGAGTTAGACAAGTTTGAGGCGCCGAAGAGATTCAGTATGCCGAGGTTCCAAATATACGATAGTAAGTCAGACCCCAACTTCCACGTTGGATTATACTTGAACTCAATGGCATTGTATAGTGGGAACGAGTCGTTGCTCTGCAAAGTGTTCCCCTCATCCTTCGGGGAGATTGCATCAGATCGGTTCCACAAACTACCAAAAGGAAGCGTGAAGACTTGGGAAGGCCTGACCAAGATGTTTGTGGCCAGGTTCGTGACAAACAAGCTGCAGCCATTGAGGGTAGACGCATTAATGGCTCTAATGATCAGTAAGGATGAAGGCCTTAGGGCATATGCAAAAAGATACTATGAGGTGTTCAACCGAATACCAGAGTGTAGCCAAGAGGTGGCGGTCGTATCTTTCAAGAACGGCCTAAAAGACAACTGCCCGCTACGAAAGTCTTTGGCAAAGACACTGCCAAAAAGCATGGAAGAGCTCATGGCCAGAATTGAAAAATACGCTAGAGCCGAAGAAGATACATCGGGGACTAAGGAGACAAAGCAAGAGAAAGGAAATGGCTCGCCGAAACGAGGCCGAGGTAACAATGGATCGAGCAAGCAAGAGACAGAACTGAGGGCTACACAGGCAGTGACAACTGTGTTCCGAATCCCAATTCACAAAGTCCTGGATCAAATTCGGAATCAACCCTATTTCAGAACACCAGCAAGGGCACCAGGAGAATTTATGGGAAGAAACCTTAGCAGGCATTGTGCTTACCACAATGAAAACGGGCATATGACTCAGGGTTGCAGAGCCCTAAAAACACACTTGGAAGACCTGGTGAGGCAAGGTCATCTGAGAGACCTTGTCGATGAGGCCAGAACAAGGGAAGAACAGGCAAGACTGCCTCAAGCACCAGCAGCTCCGCCTCCCCCAGCACAGCAACCTCAGGCAGGAGGACCTCGGGTAATTAATGTAATTCACTCGAAGGTCAACGAGAACGAGATTAGGGGGGAGACCCAGAAGGTGAAGCACTTGCAGCATGTATACCAAGTCGGGGAGAAGAGACATCGGGCAGAGGAGGGCCAAGGACCAGTAGTGTCCTTTTCTGAAGCCGACCTTCAGATGGTGCAGCATCCACATAATGATGCCTTGGTAGTATCCCTCCAGGTTAGGGAATGCCAAGTAAAGCGCATCCTGATTGACCAAGGCAGCTCTTGTGACATCATATACGTCCGATGTTTCAAAGAGCTCGGCCTTCACCCAGACGATATGGAGCAATCCAATAGCCCGATGGTCAGGTTCAATGGAACGCCGACATGGCCACTGGGAACAACCAGCTTGGAGGTGCAGGCAGGCACCAGGAAGATAACAACAGAGTTCACCGTAATCGACACTCTCTCTCCTTACAACATCATCTTGGGAAGGCCATGGTTGCATACAATGGGGGCTGTTCCCTCAACACTGCATCAACTGTTGCGGTTCCCAACAGAGCATGGGATTGAGGAGTTCAGAGGAGATCAGCTGCAGGCAAAGAATTGCTCCATGGCAGCAATGAAATCCACTTGCAGCATTCGAGAACCAGAGAAGGCAAAGATCGAAGACGAAGACGTGGAGGTCCTAGATAATGTCGGCAATGAGCCAGTCGAGAAGAGTGAAGAAGCACTGAAGAAAATCCTCGTCCAGAAAGGGGATGAAGAGCGCTTCTTTCTTCTCGGCTCGGGTTTAGCCGAAGAAGAGGAAAAAGAGTTGGAAGCTTTTTTTAGAGCAAATATTGAGGTGTTCACGTGGACGCCCTACAAAATGCCTGGCATTGACCCCGAGGTCACTTGCCATAAGCTGAACGTTGACAGGTCGGCCAAACCTGTAATCCAACAAGCAAGAAGACCGACGTTGATACACGTCGAAGCAGTGGAAGAGAAAGTAGACAGACTACTGGAAGCCAGGGCCATTCGTGAGGTAAATTACCCGACATGGCTATCGAACACAGTAGTGGTGAAGAAGAAGAATGGTAAATGGAGAGTCTGCGTAGACTTTACCAGCTTAAACAAGGCCTGTCCTAAAGACAGCTTCCCTCTACCCAAGATTGGCCAGCTAGTGGATGTCACTTCAGGGCATGGAAGGATGAGCTTCCTGGATGCCTACAGGGGGTATCACCAGATAGCCATGTACCTCGCGGATGAAGAGAAGATTGTGTTTATCACCCCAAAAAGGCTGTACTGCTACAAAGTGATGCCTTTTGGGTTAAAAAACGCAGGAGCAACTTACCAAAGGTTGGTAACCAAGATGTTCAGACACCTGATTGGTCGAACGGTGGAAGTTTACATCGACGACATGGTCGTGAAGACCAAGGAACCAGAAGGTCATCTCGCCGACCTCAAAGCAATCTTTGAAATCCTTAAAGCATATCGGCTCCGACTCAACGCATCAAAGTGCGCATTTAGAGTTGGATCTGGTAAGTTCTTGGGATACCTGGTGACCAGAAGGGGCATTGAGGCCAGCCCAGATCAGATCAAGGCCATCCTGGAGTTGAAGAGCCTGACGTCGGCAAAACAGGTACAAATGCTAACCGGAAGGGCCGCAGCCCTGAATAGGTTCATCAGCAGAAGCTCAGATAAGTGTAGACCTTTCTTTAACTTAGTAAAGAAAGCCACGGACTTCCTGTGGATCGAAGAATGCGAAGCCGCCTTGGCCAACCTAAAGAAGTATCTGACCACAGCCCCAGTTCTTTCAAATCCAGAACCTGGAGAGGAGCTGTTTTTATACTTAGCAGTTTCAGAACATGTGACAAGCGCAGTGGTAGTCCAAGAAGAAAAAGGAGAACAAAGGGTTGTTTACTATGTAAGCAAAACCCTGGCCGATACAGAAACGAGGTATCTACCCTTAGAGAAATTGGCATTGGCCTTAGTAATGGCTTCAAAGAAGCTGAACCATTACTTCCGAGCCCATAAAATTATGGTGCTAACTAAACACCCCTTGAAGTCCTTGCTACAACAAGGAGACTTGACAGGAAGAATAGCCAGATGGGCAGTCGCCTTGGGCCAGTATGACCTAGAGTACAGACCCAGAACAGCGATCAAAGGCCCAGTTTTGGCCGACTTCGTGGCAGAGTTCACGCTAGAATCCATCGAACATCAGGCTCCGTTGAGCCAAGGTGAACGATGTCCAAACAAGCAAGGAGGAGCCCAGCCAAAAGCGAAAGAACAAAGCAAAGAGGAAAAACTCAGACCCTGCATCATTTACATCGGCAACTCCTTTTGACTGTTTGTTGATGAGAGTTCCAACCGACAGGGAGCGGGGGCAGGAGTAGTACTGGTATCTCCAGATGGGCAGATACTAGAACAATCGATTCGTTTGGGGTTCAAGGCCTCAAACAATGAAGCAGAATATGAAGCACTCATTGTAGGACTGAAGCTGGCAGCAGCAGTACAAGCAGATGAGGTAATAGTCTTTTGTGACTCACAACTTATAGTTAACTAGACAACTGGCGAGTTTGCAGCCCGATATGAAAGGATGTTGGCCTACGCGAAGGAGGTCATCAGGTTGACAGCCTTGTTTCAGAACTGCCGACTACTTCAGGTCAGCCGAGATGACAATAGTCACGCCGATGCATTGGCCAACCTAGCTAGTGCAATACAACCTGGAAAAGCGAGGACAATAATGGTGGACTACTTGTCGGGCTTGAGCATTGAACCACTGACCACAGAACGTAAAACAATATGTGTGGACATGGGACCAAGCTGGATGGATGCAATTGTTGCATTCCTGAAAGAAGGAAAGCTGCCAGATGACCACAAAGAGGCACACAAGATCAGATTGAAGTCGGCAAGATTCAGTCTAACAGCAAAAGGGCATCTCTACAGAAGATCCTTCACTGGACCCCTTTTGAGGTGCGTACATCCTTCACAAGTTGAAGATTTTCTATATGAAATACATGAAGGAATTTGTGGAAGCCACACCGGGGTAAATCACTAGTTCATAGGGCCATTACCCAGGGGTATTGGTGGCCTTACATGCAAAAAGATGCAGAGGCCTATGTCAAGAAATTGTGAAAAGTGCCAAAGGTTTGTACCTTTGATACACCAACCAGCAGCAAACCTAAACCCAGTATCCAGTCCTTAGCCGTTTGCCCAATGGGGAATGGATCTTGTCGGACAACTGCCCCAAGCAACTGGGCAAAGGAAGTACCTGCTGGTAGCAACAGATTACTTCACCAAATGGATAGAAGCTGAGTCCTTAGCCAAGATCCGAGATGTGGATGTAAAGAGCTTCATATGGAAGAACATAATCACAAGATTTGGGATCCCAAGAGCAAAATTCGCAGACAACGGAACACAATTTGACAGTAAGCTAATCAAGAGCTTCTGCGCAAAGTTCAAGATCAAGAATTATTTTTCAACCCCAAGCTTTCCTCAAAGCAATGGACAAGCAGAAGCATCTAACAAAGTTATCCTGGATGGGATAAAGAAGAGGCTGCAAGCAGCAAAAGGAAAATGGGTGGATGAACTGCCAAGTGTACTCTGGGCATATCGGACTACGCCGAGAAGATCAACAGGGGAATCCCCTTTTGCCATGGCTTATGGCACAGAAGCTGTCATCCCGCTGGAGGCCGGCATCCCAGGGATCAGAACCCAGGGAGTAGAGAATTGGACTAATGATGTACTCTTAGCCCGAGATCTAGATCTTTTAGAAGAAAGAAGGGAGAGGGCTGCAATTCAGCTGGCAGCATACCAGCAGCAGCTTGCCAGAGCTTATAATAAAAGGGTCAACCCAAGAGAGTTTCAAATCGGTGACCTCGTTCTGAGGAAAGTCGTCGGCAACAAGAAGGATCCCAGAGAGGGGAAACTTGGCCCAAATTGGGAAGGACCCTACAGAATGATCTCAGTACTGGGCAATGGGGCATATCGGCTTGAAGATAATGAGGGCAAAGAGTTGCCAAGGCCTTGGAACACTTGCAATTTGAAATTTTTCTATCATTAGAATTTTTTGTCATTTTGCCGAAGTAAATAAATAAAGTTTTTAGCTTGTTTTTATATGTTTATACACTTGTGACTGATAAAGATACATAACGTTGTTTCTGGAATACATGTATAATGAGAACCCAAGTGGAACTTAGGTTCACATCAGGGGGCAGAGAGAAGAAAAATGGGTTTAACACTTGTTGAAACTTGAGAAAAGTTTACAAGTTGAAGTTAAGCCGAGATGATGTTTAACACTTGTTGAAACTTGAGAAAAGTTTACAAGTTCAAGTTAAACCGAGATGACGTTTAACACTTGTTGAAACTTGAGAAAAGTTTACAAGTTCAAGTTAAACTCAGATGATGTTAAACATTTGTTGAAACTTGAGAAAAATTTACAAGTTAAAACTAAGGGAGTATTAAGCTAAGTACTTATGTACTTGCCGATTTAAACTAAGGTATTTCACCCCGAGAAGGTTGCACAAGACTACGGTGCTTCTTGAAGACACAAAATTATTCTAAATATGAAAGTCATACAAGAAGCAATAAAGGGAAGACAAACATGCAAACATTCAAGAAAGAAGGAAGTTGTATTCATTAAAAAGCACGTCGGCCATATGAAGAGCTTACATTGTCTCAAAAACAAAGAAGTACAAAGTGTAAAAAACAAAGGAAAAAGACATCAAAACTAAGATTCCTCAGCATCATTAGCAGGCTGGGTCTGGATCTCGGAAGATTGCTGGGAGGACATCTCGGCCACCTTCTCGGCCACAAGCTCAGCATCAATCTCTTGAAGGGTTTGATCAAGGCTCTTGTTGGCGAGAGGCACGTCCAATGATGCCAGCTCAGGGGTAGCTTCCTTGGGAACCTCCTCAACCTCCTCATCTTGAGTCAAGTCTAGGACTTGCTCATTTTGAGGAGGAGACTTGGCGCCAGCAACGTCTTTTGACTTTCTCACCAAAACCTCATCCTCGAACTTAGAGTCGTCGTCGGCGGATTGGCTTGGAGTTGGGGGGAATAACAGAGGAAGGACATTGGCATTCTTGAGGGGGGAGTCCTCAGGGACATCAAGCCTTTTCAGCAAGGTCATCCAGCCAAGGGTGAAGCCCCTGTTGCATGCCTGCTTCACCTGCTTTTTGTAGTCTACCGTAACGTCGGCCACCCCCTCAGCATATGCCTTCTCGTCGGCAGCCTTGACTTCGGCCTCTTTGGTGGCCAGGGCGTCTTGAAGCTCCTTTTGGGCCTCTGCCATCTTGTCCTCGGCCTCTTTCAGCTGGGCTTGAAGGACTTTGTTTATCGCCTCAACAACACCAACCTTTTCTTCGGTATCGTCCTTGGCTTTGATAGCGACCTCGGCCTAATCCTCCAGGGTCTTCATCTTTGACTGCAAGTTTTTATTAGTCTTCTGCAGACTAGAGACCTCCCTCTTTTTATCAGCCAACGCCTGCCTTGCCTCAAAGGATTGCACTGAGAAGGAGTGGGCATGCTGGATTGCCTGAGAAAGAATACAACAAAGTAGAAGTTATTACAAAATTTTCTAAAGTATAAAAAAGAGAAAGAAAGAACACTTACTTGAACAGAGCGTTGGAGCATCAGAGCATAGTTTTCATATTCACTCAACTCGGTGTTTCGGTCGAGATCGCCGGGAAGAAGTAGAGCGGTACTAAGGGCAACGTCGACGTTAATATCTTCAGCACTATCACTGGCCCTAACTGGTTTATCCTCCAGTGTGATTTTGGGGGCCCAGGGGGCATCATGCTTTTGAGACCCCGAGGTCGTTACAGAAGATGACCTCGGCCTTTTTGATCTGGTGTGGGTGTATTTCAGCAGACCTCTTCTCGGGGACAGAGGCAGTCTTCTCGCTCTCAGCCAATTTGGAAATTGGCAAAGTGTCCTCAGTATCAACCTAAGTCACCTTTGCCTTTGGCTGAGCCTTTTTGATTCTTTTTTGTTTTGGTGGAGGCTGGGGTTGTGTTGGCTGAGCGTCAACATCAGAAGGGATGCTGGCTAAGAGGTCTTTTGCGACAGCTTTCTGGCGGCCTATCTCAGAAGAAAAAACAGTTCGTCGCCAACGTTGTCGCTGAGATGGTGGGATCAGGTATGGAGCCGAGGTTGACGGCAGCTCAGCTGGATCAGAGGTTGATCCTTGGTCTGTCCAAGATGTGGACGCGACTTGTGGAGTTGTGGCAGAAGGTGGAGAAAGGCTTTTCTTCTTCTTTTTTGGGACGTCGGGAAGAGCCAACTTATAAGTGGGGATGAAGTTGAGAAGCAGAGGGGCCTTCCGCTTGTGGACTGGCAAATTAAGTAGTTTCTTCAAGTCTTTGCTGGGAAAGAAAGACTGACGGAAGCCCTTTGGTGGCTGAGGAAGAACTGCAAAAAAGAAAAAAGCGTAGACATTAGAGCAGAATGTTGAAAACTTTATGCAAGAAAGTAAGGAAATTTGTGAAGGGTGGCCCTTACCAGCTCCTTCCCCGAAAACTGTTCGACTTAGGGGATAAAGATGGAGGTCATCGTTTGGCTGAAACTCCCAGTTACCCGAGACGATGAAGTAATCATCCCCCGCTCCCTTGTTAGAGTCAGGGAGGTCGGCAACGATTTTGTATTCAGTGGA
Source organism: Camellia granthamiana (assembly GCA_036172215.1). Lineage (NCBI taxonomy): Eukaryota > Viridiplantae > Streptophyta > Magnoliopsida > Ericales > Theaceae > Camellia > Camellia granthamiana. The sequence continues at coordinate 45,465,240 of CM069903.1, read as the reverse complement.
CCTCGGCTTGAGGTAATAGATGTGGCCTTTTTCCGATTTCAGGCGACACATGGTATAACAGTATTGGAAATCGGCAAGAGTAATCCTAGCATTCTCTTGTTTGGCTAAGGCTATGGTACCATTAATAACTCAGTAAGAATTGATGGCAAGCTGCATTGGGTTCAACCTATAGAAATGAAGGATTTCACGAAAAAAAGGGTCAAGTGGAAACCTAAATCCACACTCAATAAACGCTACTACTGGGAAAGGCATGAGGTTTACATCGGGCATGATAGAGTCATCCTCCCCAGCCAACCTCAGATGAACGTCGGCCGGGATTTCGAACTCTTGCCTAAAGTGCTCTAATTTGGTCGGGGTGTCTACCCTATGCTTCCATATACCCATGATATCGACTAAAATTATGGGAGCTAGATTTCAAAAAGAAGGTGTTCAAGGTTTTTTAAAACTTTTTGGGTTCTATAAACAAATCCCAAAACCTAGATCTAAGGAAACGAAGATTGAATGCACGGATCTGGGAAACAGAAAAACAGGGATACGTTTCAGAATCAAGAATGGTGATGAAGCCATCAAAAAATAAAGACAAAAAGTTTGCACAGGTGTATCAGGCCAAGAACAGTGGCAGAAATCAATAGGTGTGTGAACAGTGTATATTCAAGAAGATGATTTAAAACAGAATCATGAAACAAACATGTTCAAATTTATGGTGGAATACAAGATGCAAGATAGAATATCAAAAATATGGACAAGATTGCAAAGACAGCAGGTAAAACAGAAAAGTTCAGTAAGGTAACAAGAAACTGAGACCAGGAGGAACGGTGACTTACCAGAACAAAGGAAGCCGGTGTTGAGATTCGCCGAAGTCAGGCGAACGACGGCAATGGAAAAGAGTAGCAAGAGTCTCGCCGGAGGAGGTGAACAACAGCGATGGCAGAGCTTGAAAGCTTGAAACGATGGAAGTGAGAGGGTAATTTATATGTACATATAAATTGGGCCGAGCTAATCATTAGGCCGGTATGGGCCGAAGTCCGAAAGGCAGTGTGGAAAGGCCTCAAAGTTATCTCAGGCCCAGAAGAGTATATGGTTAGTTCGGTCGCCAGTTAGCCACATTCAGAAGTTAGTCCGGTCACGGTATAGCGTCACTAGCTCGGTTGGACAAAGCTAGTTGTTAGCTCGGTTTGGACTTACCATGGTTTATACAGGAGGAACTGAGGAAAGGGCATTGAAGGAAGAACCGAACTAACGATAGTTCGGCCTATATTACGGCTAAGCATAGCCATACTTACCTCGGTTGTGGTAGTTCGGCCATGGTAAAACCATCTCACTTGGTTTAAGCAGTGAGGGGGGTGTTGGAGGATAAACATTATCCTTCAGAAGAATGAATCCTAGGAGGACTCCGCATGGAGAAGTAAAAGTCCTACTAGGATTGTACCACACGGAACCTATAAAAGCTCACAAACATCACCTATGGAGAGGTAACGCAAGCTTGATTCCTGAACACACAGCTTTTGTCTATTTGTCTAATTTGCTGACTTAGGCATCGGAGAGGTTTCCGGCACACACCCGCCGGCTAGCTCACGTTTGTATTTTCAGGTAGTAGAACGACGTCGTACGGAGGAGCGCAGACTTGATCAACAGGATTATACGAGAAGGTTTATTTCTTTCCCGTACAGGAAGATTTGAAAAAGCTAGAGAGAGAGAAAGCCTCAAAAACGATAGGAAAAAGTGAAAAGATGGAAGAGGGGGAAAAAGTTTTGTTAAAACTTGAAACGGCGGCAGAACAAAATTAATAAGCTTAGAACAACGGATTCGTCAGACGGCGCACACAAGCGCGAGACGACTTACAGGTGCGAGACGGCTTACAGGTGCGTCACAAGAACGATCCAGTAAGAAGAAAGTACGTGGCTAAAAACAGTTGAGTTTTTATGTATGACAGCTCATATGTGAGAAAGAGCTCTTGGAGTCCTTGGTCTTTAAGAAGGAATGTCGGTTTTAATGAAGATCTTGGCTGAGAGATGTTGAGCCTACGTACCGAAAGGAAGTACCGATATAGGTTCCATCACCTCAAAATGCCGAGGTAATAGAACCTAGGGGGCAGTTGTGGGGATATATTTTCTGAGTACCAACACATGGCAATGTGACGCCGACGTGTCAGCCGAGGTGCCACGTGTCCTGGTTGTTATGCTGAGGTCATCTCGGATAGGCCGAGGTTACCTTCGAAGATATCGGAATCCAAGATAAGCGGATAAGGGACAAGAGTCCTGGAATAAGGAAGGACTTCAGGATGGATAAGGATAACACTCTTAGGGAGTCTATCCTTATCTTTTGAAGAGTCCAAAGTAAGCACTAAATAGGAATCCATTGAAGCTAGGCTTCTATTGGGACTAGGATTGAATTAACTATAAAAGAAAAACACCCTCGATGGGTCTAAGGTACGCAATTTACATTCAGAACAGTGAGTTTAACAGTTGATTATCTTTGAGAGATATACTGACTTGATCGTCGGAGTGCCCCCGGGTAGACAAACCACCGCCGGAATCTTCTCTTTCTGTTGCATGTCAGCCAGGTGTCATCTATTCTGCCAGTACTCTCCAGCTGAATACTGAGTTGGCAGTGTGGTCGGAAAATCACTCACACACTTACTGAGAGTTGTGATGGAAGAGATGTTATCTGAACTCTTATCATTTAGTTGATGTAACTTTGATGTTTGTGATTGATTTGTAGACAGTTTAAACAACCCAGTTTAAGAATATATTTATAGAGATTGTTATGCTCATATGTTCTACATTATTATTATTTTTGTTTGTTTTGTTAATTTTTTTTTTGGAATTATGAAGTTTTCTTGTACTCTAATATATTGATGTGCATCACTATTTGCATAGATGGAGTACAATTTCGATGGTTTTGGAGATGAGAGTAATGAGGAGCTTGAGCTATACGTAGTGTTGCAAGTTGTAATGCAAGAATTGTACACCTTATTCGTTGTAGCATATATTGCCATTGAAATTGTCTTGAAGAGGTACATTCATAAGTATCCTCGTACCGTTATTCGAGGGCCCAATCGATTGCAAGAACAAATGGACCACATTAATCGGCTAGTGAGAGAAAGCGACAATACATACATTGAACAACTTCGTATGGATAGGCGTTGTTTTATGACGTTATGCCATATGGTTCGTACAATAGGCGGCTTGGGGCATTCAAAACATGTTACCTTAGAAGAGAAGATGGCCTTGTTCCTCTACATCTTGGCACATGACTTGAAACATGCATCAGCTCGAAATGTCATAGAAAGGTGTTTTGGTTGGTTGAAAATAAGATGGGCAATACTTCATTGTGCATCATACTACCCCATTAGAACTCAAAACCGTATCATCACAGCATGTTATTTGTTACACAACCTCATTCGTCGAGAGATGCCGGTTGAACCAATAGAAGAGAGGCTAAATAATGACATAGAAGATCAACCTCAATTGGGAGATAATTTTGTTGACACCGTTGAGACATCTAATGAGTAGACTGGGTGGCGGGATACACTTGCAATGCAACTATATAACAATTGGTTGGCTAGTAGGGAGGCATGACAATGATAGTTTCAATATTTGTAAAAGTACTTGTTACAAGTATGATGTAGTTTCATTTGATTTGTACTTGGAACTTGTATTAGCTTGTGGATGTTGAACCATGTTTCGCAAAAATTGTATGGTTTTTGTTGGTGATTGCATATTTTTTAAGTGACGATATTTTTGTCTCATGGATTTGTTACATGCATGTATGGGTATGAAATTTTTTTATTATTGAAATCCATTTATGTATTGACTTGTTTTGGCACATTAACAGGTTGATAATCATATAATGGAGACTAACATGCACACTTTTCTTTGTTCTTCTTTGCTAGGCATGGATAGTGAAGTGTCTAGTTCTCGTAAAAAAGTAAAAGAGAAAGTTGATCCGTCGAAACCAAGGCGATTGTGGAGGAGCAATGTCTTATTAATGCCTTGATGCACATTGTCAACAATGGAATGAAACAGGACAATGCCTTCAAGGCCGGCTACCTTATGAAATTAGAGGAGAAATTGTTGGAGATGCTACTCGGGACAAACCTTCGCCGCACTCCGCACATTGAATCAAAGATAAAGATATGGAAGAAGCACTACAACTATGTAGCAGGAATGCTTGGTACTAGTGGTTTTGGATGGAATGACACCAAAAAAAGAATTGATGTTGAGAGTGATAGTGTCTGGGAAGTATATGTTTGGGTAAAATACTTTCTTTTAAGTTACTTTGTATAAGTTATTAATTTTTTAATTCATTTTTCTTTAATCTTAAGTTGGAGATATTAATTGAAATTGGTTATTGTAGAGGGAGAGTGATGCGAAAAATCTACGAAACAAAAGTTTTCTGTATTTCGACTCATGGATCCACATATTTGGTAAGGATCGAGCTACGGGGGAGTTTGCTGAAGGGCCTGCTGATGCAGTTGATGCTATAAATGCTGAGGAAGAATTGTTGTTCAACAGTCTTGCAGATGATGGCATATTTCTTGAACATATGGGTATTAGTAGTCATATCGGCGAGGAAATAAATTGCTCCAGCTCATCAAGTCAACGACCACCTGAAAGTTCTACAAAAAAGAATGACAACAAGAAGAGGCCTAGAGGCAATGATGATGTAGTGGAAGGGTTGTCTATGATTGCTAACAAGTTGGGTGAGGTATTTTCTGCCACCAATGAAAAGTTGGATTTCATTGGTCGAAGAATAGGTTATGAACATGATCTCGCATCTAAACGGGCAAGTTTGAATGATGAACTCATTAAGTTGCCAATTACTCTTGATGAAAGGCTAGATGCTTGTGAGATCATATCACAAAGTGCTCAAAAGCTCGACATGTTCTTCAGCTTGACCATGATGACAAACTAAGGTGGGTGATGAGGTTGCTACGTAAGAGTGCTCCATGATAGACTCGTTGCTCTTTTATGTCCTTCTACGTACTTAGTTTTTTTTATTACTCTAATGCATGTAATAAGGACTTGACTTTTTGCTACTTTTTTTTTTGTTGAACTACTCATATTTTGCTACTTCATGTTGCAATATGCTACTTGGAATGCTTATTTTGAAATGATGAATGGTAGATTTATATTTCTACAATTTCATAGTTGAATGATTTTTGATATTTTTTTGTTCGAAAAAAAAGAGTTGAATTTTGTTTAAATAAATGCCTTTTTGAATTTGGGCAGTGAATGGTTGGATGATTAAAATAATAGGGCATATTTTTTAATGATTGCTTGTGTATATATAAATTTTATAGTTGAATGATTTTTGATTTTTTCTATTAAAAAATAAGTGGGGGTTAAATTTTGTTCAAATAAATACTTTTTTGAATTTGAGCAATGAATGATTAGATGATTAAAATAGAAGTGTATTTTTTAAAATGGTTGCTTATGTATATATAAATTTTATAGTTGAATTATTTTTTATTTTTTCTATTAAAAAAAGTGGGTTAAATTTTGTTCAAATGAATCAAAATGGATGTGGAGCAACAATATGAAAATTTGTTTTTTAAAAATTATAACTCATTTTAGTGCAAAATTTTACATTAATTATAATAGGGGTATCATGGTCAATATATTGGATATCCCATATCTTGTCATGTCCTATCCGTTCAAATCCCCTTAAACAAACATCGGATTGGATAATATTTTATTAATCCCTCCTTATAATCCTAACTCAATCCAAATATAGGATAGGATACACAATCCAAAGGATTCATAGTCCTAAGACTATTAGTCATAGGAATGCTAATCCAACCTAATCCAGTCCGCGCAAACAAACATGGCCTTAGAGGACATTACCACTAGAATGTTATGCCTTTGGGGTTAAATATAGCACCACAGGTATTTCAACGGTGGATGGATACAATTTTTAAAGATCTTAAAGATTGTTGTGTAGTTTATATTGATAATATACTTATCTTCTCTAAAACCCGAGAGGAGTATAAGCAACGTTTAAAATTACTTTGTGAAAAATTCCAAAACACATGGAATTATGCTATCATCAAAAAAGATTGAACTAGAAAGAGAATCAATTTAATTTTTGGGAATAATTTTAGACCAAAAAGGTTTAAAATTACAAGAACATATTTTGTCCAAAGTACGAGATTTTCCTGATACTCTTGAAAATATAACACAATTACAGAGTTTATTAGGTATTCTAAATTATGGACGAAATTTTATCAAAAATCTTTCAAAAATAGAAATTCCTTGGTTAACCAAATTAAAGAAAAATGTTATTTTTGAATGGACAGTATAAGATGTTGCTTTAATTAAACAAGTTAAAGAAAATGTTAAAACTTTACCAGATGTTTATCTTCCTAAAACAGGTGATAAATTAATTTTAGAAACAGATGCCTCAGTAACATGTGTTCTTAAAGTAATACCAAGTAACGTATGGCATAATAATGAGATACCTTTATTAGAAAATGGGATTAGACCAACAAAAAAATCCAATACCCATAAAATTACAAAAAGAATAACTAATTTGTGAATGTAATTCTTGAACATTTAAACCAAATGAACAGAAATATATTATTTTTGAAAAAGAATTACTTCCAATAAAATTGTCAATAAAAAGTTTCCATATTTATTTAGCCCCAGAAAATTTTATTGTACTCACTGATAATAAAGCAGTAAAAGATTTCTTAATCAATAAAAAACCTATTGAACAAGGAAGAAGATTAGCCTGGTATAATAAAATTTGTGAATATACTTTTGAGGTAGAACACCTTAAAGATTTTAACAATTTTCTAACAATTGTGAATATACTAACAATTTTCCTGCAGATTTTTTTAGTAGGAATTGTTTTAGAAAATTAAATTACTAAACAAGTAATTTTAATTTTTGCAGAAGACTTCTAGACCAAGAGGAAAAAATAGACAAGGGTAAACAACCCGCTCAAGAAGATTGGGTGATAATTACTAAAAAAGCAATTCCCAGGCAAGAAAAAGTTTATGTTGTGTTTGTAAGAAGACAACCTAGAATTTACACAGAATGGAATAAGTGCAATAAACAAGTTTACGGATTTCCAGGAGCAAGTTTTAAATCATATGATAGCATGACTAAAGTTAAAAAAGCTTTTTACAGTGCACCAGCTATGCCTATTTATCAAAATAATTTTTGTCCAATAAGACCTAACCCAGTTCCAACCCATATTCAGACATCTAAATCAGATGAATCTGAAATAAAAGATTTTTTCAACCCTGGTATATCTAAAAAAATTTATACATAACTCAATGGAGTTTGAAAAACTCACATTTTAGACAACAAAGTGAAATTTCGAAAACATATGGGAGTTCTGACCAACAAATTAGCTGAGCAAATAGCTAAATTAAGAGATTTGCAAAATCTTTGTTTCAATATCCTTAAACAAATGAATTGGAATGAAAATTTTAATTTCGAAAAAATAAATAATTTTCTTCAGCTATCAGACCTCATATTAGATGAGTTTTCTCATCCAGTTTTTGAACAAATAAAAAGAATTTGTCTTTTTGAAAAAGTAAGAACTTTGCTTCCAAAAGAAATTTTTCTGTTAATCAAAAATCGAGTTGAGGATTATCATGATAAAATTAAACAAATCTTAGAATGATCTTATGATAAATTAAATTTTAAATAGGGAATTCCCAAAATAACCATCATGACAAATCATGACATGTGATATTTTGAATATATAGATTGGGGAAAAACTAAAGTTATTTTTCAAATTTTAGATCCAATCTAGTGGATAGAATATCCAATGATCATAAAAGCAATACTCTCATGGGTAGTAAAAGGCTTCTGATGGAGTAAATATTTTACTTTTTAGATCTCTAGCACAATTGGTTGGCGAGAACGAAAACATTTTTTCCAACCCTACCAAATGTATCTCAAAGAAACTGAAGATTTTGAATTTGAAGATGATTATTTGGATGAAGATCGCAGGAGAGAGCAATTGGAAACTATTCAAAACTTCTTTTGACAAAATATTGGATAGACAGTCTAATAACTGTTTCACAAGCAACTTCTAATATCCATGGCTCAGCAAAATTGCCATTCATGGTCACAGATGGTAGAATACTATTTAGAACTCATTTTCCCATAGCATATCAAAGGTCTTCTACACAAATTAATGAAACTTTTGATATGTTATTAAATCTCGAAAAGAAAAATAATTTGGATCTTCCGTTGGAGACTAGCAATTACACGGATGATGTAGAATAATTTCGGAATGAGCAATACAACCAGGATTCTGATTCACCTCCATCAGAGGCTGATGAATAGTATCACAATCTTATCAACAGGATGGAAGCATAGTGGACCTCACTATCATATGCAGTTGTCTCCTAATCGACTCCAACCTTATCTGCGTGGAGCAGCCTGCATTATTAGGCGGAAAGTGGTCAGACAAATCCTTTCAGTCGACGCTACACGATAAATAAGATCAGCCAAATCTTATTTATATCAGTCTATCTCTTTGAACGATGGAGAAGGTAGACAGTGTATATAATTGTAGAGGTTATCAGAAGATATGGAATAGAAAGTCATTATAATTATTATTGTTTAGACTTTTTGTATTCTATTGTATTTATTATGTTAGGACTTTTTTGATTTCTAGCCTTTGGAAAAACGAAAAAGCCTTCGGTTAGGTTTAATGACTTTAGTTTGTATTTACAAAGTTGTAGTCTATAAATTGGCATTGATGCCCACATAATAAGACAATGTAAATTCCATCCATCTTTGTTGCTTAAACTTTTCCTTATTCTGTTTTTGTTGCTTAACTTGATAAAAAATTGTAGAATAGAAATAGTTAAGGAATTCAAAGATATGATTTTATAGTCGATGTGCTTTAAGTAACATCCAGTGCTGGTTGAGGGGTTGTTCTGTAGTTTGAAAAAAGGGTGTTGTCCACATGAAAGTTTCACGGGCTAAGGTGGTTAAATCTTGACATTTTAAAAAGCTCTTTACCCACTTGCCTCAGGGAAATGCCTTTGAGCCTGCTTACTGAAATTTTTTTTCGAAGTCAGGATTAATTACATTTTGCTCTCATATTGGCTGATTCTTACTTTGTTCTTAAGCTGATTTTTGTTTTTGGTTTTTTTTTAAAACGTTTTTTAATTGCTAAATTTTGTCCCATTATTTGACAAAACATATCATGTGACAAGACCCAATCCTAACACGCATCATCAATTGACATTTTAATCCGTAATTGCGCCATATTTAGAAAAATCAAACAGTTCATGAACCAAATTGTAAAAAAAACTCAGTTTAAAGTGAAAAAATAATCATATATTAGAGGGCAAAACATAATTTACCCTTTAAATTGTAGCTTAAAAAATTTTCAATTTTCAATTTGAGAGAGAGAGAGAGAGAGAGAGAGAGGTTATATTCATTTTCCAACCATAGATCAAATCACAAACCATCAAGAAAAAATCACAAACATCCCAACTCAATGCCAATCAAGACAAAAATTCAGTAATTTTCAAAACCATTGAATTATCCAAAAGCACAGATTGTGTCCAAAGTAGATATAGCACTCACACACACTGAACATAGGCACCATAAATATCAAGATTGTATTGCCCTAATCAGAAGAGAAATTGTATTTCCATATTCAGCTTCCGTTTGCTTGCATGGTGCACATCAAACCAGTGCTTCAGCACACCCACAAGATTCACTGGAAAGTTAAATCAACCAGTTCTCATGATGATGTGCACCCCGCTATCAGTATCAACAATGTCACTAATCTCACCAACCTTCAGTGCATACGTTGCTTCTTCAAAAGGTTTTTGCATCTGACCCCTGCCAAATGGACCTGCATGAACATTTACTATTAGTTACAGTTTGGTTCCACACATGAAAGAACATTCAAATTCAAAATACAACTGCCTTCTGACAAAAAATTCAGGCAATGCCACAATTATCATCCCCCCTAAAAACAGATCAAATTCCAGCAAGGTCCAAAAGAGGTAAAAAAAAAAATCTTATCAACTGCATTAAATAACTTCTTAATATAAAATTCATAGCCTGGGCCTCCGCCGCTTAAAAGCCCCAGCCAGAGCAGACAGATGTGTCACATGCCACAGGCTCAATGGGGATTAAGAAGTTCCTAGGCCTGGATACAACAATCAATTTACCCAGGCAGATCTTAAGCAACTTATTTAGGTTATCTTCAATAAATATGCCATTGGAATGAGTTTAAATATCCCAACTGTCAGTTCATCACCACCCTGGTGCTTCATCAACCATAAAATAAGTCAGGTACACCATATTACACTTTCAATTAAGGCCATGTTTGTTTGGAAGTGTTTTAAAAGGCGCGCCGATGCGCAAGGATGCGCTTCAAACTGGTCGAGAAGAGGCAACATACGCAAGGCGCAGGTGAGGCAACAAGGCAATCGCTTTTTGGCAAGGCACGAGGCAATGGGCTTCTGTGCTTCACTTGTTTTTCTACTCCAACGGTTGATTACATGGTTTTCTGTGTGCATACCCACATGGAATCAAATCTCTTCATTATAAAAAGACCAAAACGTGGTCAAAAAGAGTAGAAATTGATTAAAAAAACCCTAGTGGGTGGAGAAGATCAGAAAGTCAAGAGACGACACACGACAAGCTTCTCTGGCCTTGGGTTTGGCCCCTCATATTCTTCTCTTCGCCTCTTCTTCTCTAGTTCTTCAATGGTTTGATGAGTTCTCTATTTTCTCTCTTCGGTTCTCTTCTACTCTTCTTCTTTTCTTCTTCTCTCTTCTGCCTCTGTTTTTTTCCTTTTTTTTTTTTTCTTTTTCTTCTTCGCTTTTATTTTGCTTTGCTTCCCCCCCCCTCCCCTTCCCCTCCCCTCCCCCTCCCCCTCCCCTCCCCTCTTTTCTCTCTCTTCTGGTTCTTTGCCTCTGTTTATTTTCATGGCACTTTAATCTTTGGTTAGATATTATGATTTTAGGTTTTTGGTAGATGTGAATGTCATACTTTAAATCTTTTGTTAGTTATTATGATTTTAGTTTTAAAAAATTGAATGTTATGTTTGAAATGGTAAAACTTGCTTTATGATTTTTGGAATCTATATATATATTTGTTATATTAAAAAGTTTGCCTATTTTATAATTTTTTTTTTTTTAATACTTCGTGTGCATTGCTTTGATGAGGCGCGCGCGCCTTGCACTTAGGCTATAGGAGACCTTAGGGGACCTTATCGCCTTGGTGAGCCAAGGGCCTTTTAAAACACTGGTTTGGAGGGATATAGCCTTGGGATTGGATTAATAAGTCAACAAAATACATTATATCTTACATTCAGCTAAGAAAATTTAAGACTGGACTAGTAGTCCATCCAGACATGGTATCCCTCATATGGGAAACTACTGACTCTGAAGAAGGTGATGGGATACGAAATGGGGGATTATGAAGAGGACTAACAGTAATAGGAGTACTAATCCCATCTACTCCAGTACATCCGAACAAATATGGCCTAAATGTGACAAGGTTTCAGTCCATTCAATGTGTTTTAAGGTTACAAGTACAGTTCTCAAAGAAAAGCATAAAAGTTCTCAAAGGCTGCCAAAGGCAAGGAAGCTGGTTTTAACAACAAATTTGTGGCATTTTGCATATATTCAATCTTTTCAATCGGCTTGCTTAGTTTTGTGCACTTAGTTTGCAAATCATACACTATGTCCGCCCCTACCTAGTAATTGACATGTGCAGATACTTTTCCAGTCAGAGAAAAAGATGGCAGAAATGCATACTTCAAGTACCATCAGAGATATACTAAATAGGGTTAGTATTGGCTTGCTCTTGAAGAACACATGAAAGAATGGCCCAACAGTGTGGATATTTTATTGGTGAAAGAGAGAGGTTCTAGAGAAACCAAAAAACAATAGTTTGTGAAAGATGCTAAGTCATGACACCAGCATGCAAAGAATTTGGGGGAACGCAATTGTTTATCAAATTACACAGATAAAAGAATAAAGAGATATTGAAATATAAAGTGCCTTTCTCTGTTGATCTTTAGCCTTTCCTGAATAGGCAACAATTTTCAAATTTCTTCAGTGATAAAGGATCATTTAATGATATCCTTGAATCATAAATTTTTAATACCCCATGAAAAATAATGCAAGCTAAATTGTTCTAATTCAACCATTAATACATGCCAGATATGATTTAGAAGAATTACGTGTGAATACCTTCATTGCCCAACATGTTATTGATGATATTTGCAAGAAAATGAGACTTTCAGGGGAAATATTTTATTTTCCTTGGTCATGAATCCACTGAACACATTATTGATGGGATAATTTGGAAGAGTAATGATCTACTTTTTGTTCAGTCATTGGTTCCACTGATATTGAGATTATTTTTATGTCTCTTTATTTGAGCTGAGAGATCTCTCAAAATTATTCCTAAGCATCCGCCTCATGAGTTTGTTAATCATGTTGCTTTACTTGATCTTACTAATTCTCTCCAGGTTGTTCTTGATTACTTTATGCATATAACCAACACCCCTTTGCATCATCCAAATATTTCTTGTTGACATCTAATGGAAACATATGTGCTAATCTTGAAAATGAACCAAGTGCATATTGTACTGATTTACCATTAAATTCAAGTATTGGTCCAATATTTCTTGTGGAGGGTACTTACATGGGCACAATTGTTTTCTAATACATGATCATTCTAAAACAACAGCAAACCATTATTACTCCATGACATTCATCAAGCAAACAGAACAACATTTAAACAATTTAATTTCTGAGTCATAAAAAAATAAAAATTGTTATTAGGCATTCCAAAAACACTAATCTCCACTAGACCAAGCATAAGACAATCTACAACTTATTTACTTTTTTTTTTCCATTTAATTTTTGAAAACTCTAATTTCAATTTCCTTGTCTTTTTTCTCGGCAAACAAACAGAAGATATAAAGTATAAAACTGGGGGCAGGAGGAGGACTGACCGAGATCGCCGCCGCGCTTGGCGGAGCTGCAGTCGGAGTAACGAGCGGCGACGTCGTCGAACTTGAGTTTGCCGGAGGCGATGTCGTCGCGGAGAGATTTGAGCTGAGAGACGGCGCTTTCTCTGGTGGTGTTCATGATGACCTGACCTTCTGGATCTTTCCATGAAGCCTTCCTTCGAGAACCTTGGTGCTTGATCAGGATGTGCGAAGCCCTAACTTTGTCAGAAGACATTGTGGTCTTCTTCTTGTGCTTGTCGGTTCGATCTGTTGATGATGAGATCGAAGAAGAGTTCTTCCTCTTTCGATCGGACCCTATTTTTACAGACTAAAGAGAGAGAAGAGAGATAGATGAGCTTCTTCAACTGTTTGGGGATACAGATACAGATACAGAGCAAGAGAGAGCAAAATATTGGTGCTGTTGAGGTAGGAGTATTTATTTGGATTGAGTACAAATTTATGGTGCGGACACGTGTATAACCTATTACGCCTCTTTGGTTAAAGGCTGTTTAGATCTTTCGGCGAATTAATTTAGCTCGTCTTTTTAATTTTTTAATTAATTTAATTTGATTAAATTAATTTTGTTTGAAAATAACTTTTAACTCACGGAAATGATTTTTCCCCCGAAATCTCCCCCTCCCTCCGAACAGTCCGAAAGAGAGAAAGAAAAGAGAAAGAGAAGAGAGAATGGAGAGAGAGAGAGAGGGCCCCTCATTCGCCTCCGCTGTCGCCGATCGATGGCAGATCGACCGGCCAATCGTCGCAATAGCAGCTCGTCGCAGCCCCGCCTCCGACCGCCGTCGCCTCCGGTCCCGCCTTCGCCTCCAGCCCGATTTTGTTGGCCCTCTCCCCTCCAGTTCTTCTTCTTCTTCTCCTCCTCCTTCTTCTCCTCCTTCCTCATTCTTCCTCTGATTTTCTTCTTCTGGAAAAAAAAAATTGAACAAATTCAAAAACGACGTCGTTTTTTAAATTTGGGGGATTCGAGGGGCTCAAATTCGAGCTACCAATCACTACTCTTTAACTTATTAGTTTGAATGTGATGGTTATGATGGAAAAATAAAATAATTATGATTTAAATGTAACATTTTATTTTATTAATTTATTTTATTTTTTTGTGTTTATTTAGATAATAAAATTGTTGGCAAACGGGAACTTAATTACAAGACACCTTCAAAATATGATTTTTTTTTTTTTTTAAATGTTGTTTATTATAGTGATATGGTTTAGATGTATTTGATGTATTTATTTTTTATTTTTTATTAAATTATAAAATGTATTTGTGTTTTTATACAAGTGAGGGTTTAATATATGGGAAAGATTATGGTATACACCGTATAATTACAGAATAAAATATAGTAATTTTATACTTTCTAAGTTTTAATTACAAAAAATAATAAAAAAATTCATAACTAAACATAAAAGAGGTCATAACTAAAATTTTAAAATAATGCCATAACTAAAGAAAAAAATGGATAAATTACACTTTGCACCCCTACACTTTGCACCAAATCTCACTTTGATCGCTACACATGAAATCGTGATAGTTAACCCCTACACTTTTGGTCAAATCTCACTTTGGTCCATACATATGAAATCGTGACAGTTAACTCTCTGCACTTACGAAATTATGACAATTAACTCCTACACTCCTAGTCAAATGTCAATGTCTCCCTTTTATTACTCCATCATATAAGTTTTTAACAGAAGTCAGTCATGTAACAAGTATATGACCATAAAATGATGACAAAAGAGAGAAACATAACCAAAATTTTTCATTTATACATATTTCGTCTTAAAATTTATATCAAATTTTGATTGTATTCAGCTAAAACAAAACATAAATTGTAAACGATTAAGGAGATAAATTAGGATTTTTCAAAAATTGGAATAATAAAACTTTGTTTTCCACAGTAATAGAGTCTTTGATTTCTCTGCTATCTTTTTTTTTTTTAATTTCAAAAGCTTTACTTTCTTATCTCTTCGTCTTAATTTTTAGCATATGAACACATACACACACACACATATTGTATAATATAACTCTCATATGCTTATCACGTGGGACAAAATATTTATTAGTGGGAAATGTGAATGATTTTCCTCTATTGTCCTCATTTTGCAAGAGTGTAAAAATGGCCCGCAGCCTGGGGTGGGTCTGGCTTGTTTGGGCCCGTGCCCAAGGCTAGCTCGAGACCCTAAGCCAGGGCCTGGGCCATCATTTTGAAACCCAACCCATGGGGCCAGCCAGCAGCCCGATCTATCGGCTCGCTTAAGGCCCAATAAGGCCTAGCCCGAGGTCTAGTGTCTTTTTTAGTGAAAAATAATAAAATTTTGGTAGAAAAAATAAAAAATAAACAAAAAAAATTTGTTCAAGCCTATCCAAGCCCGCCTTAAACCCGAGCCTAGGCCCAAGCCCACCGGCCCACCTAAGGCCTGAATACCCCTGGGCTTGGGCCCTAATCTTTTAGGCACGTGGCCCGCCCCGGCCTGAAATTTGGCGGGAGCCCGCGAGGCCTGACATGGGCCGAGCCGGGCCAAATCTACACCCCTATCATTGTGTAGTTACATGTTTGTTACATGACTGGATTTTGTTAAAAACTTAAATAATGGAGTAACAGAAGCGGCAAATTGACACTTGACTAGAAGTGCAGGAGGTTGACTGTCACGATTTTATGTGTAGGGACTAAAGTGGAATTTGATCAAAAGTGTAAGGAGTTGACTGTCAACATTTCATGTGTAGGGACCAATTTGAGATTTAGTGCAAAGTGTATGGGTGCAAAGTGTAATTTACCCAAAGAAAATTGGTCATAACCAAAAGAAAAAAATGGCATAATTTATGGTACATATGATATAGAGTGTGTGTAATAAAATTCTCCATAATGAAATTCTCTTATATATATATATATATGTTTGTACTATCTCATATATATGTTTATAAATGGAGTTATATCTATATAACAATGGAAGGGTTCATTTGAAAATGTCTCCCAAATTAATGGTTCAGATCTATCTAATTTGAAAAGCAATGGCTCAGATTTATTTTTAAAAATATCTCTCTCACAAACTATCTTCAATGGTCCAGATTTGTCTAATTTAAAAACAATGGATGAGATTGAAAAGAGTTTCAATGGTCTAGATTTATCAATGGCTAAAATTCAATGGTCCACATTTGTTTACCTCACCTCTCACCCACCTAGTGCACTTTACATCATATGTATGCTACACTTCACATATGTATGTACGAACAAAACTCTGAGAAAGCTTTGACGAAGGAAGAAAGCTCTGAGAAACCCAGGTAAGAAACTCTTATCTCCTCACTTTGTTTTTGTTTTTGTTTTCCATTCATTTTTTTACCTCTGTTTTTTTTTCCCAGTTCATAGCTTTGTTTTTCTTTTCTTTTTTCATCATCCCGTCATCTCCACCCATTCAACTTTTAAGTCTTTATATCACGATTATACCTTCAGTTTGAATGCTAAACAATGGCTCAGATTTATTTTGCTCTTCCCTGGCTTCACCCATTGTTTTTTCTTGAAGCAAAAAATAATAATAATAATAATAATAATAATAATCTGAAGCAAAAACAAAAAAAAATATGTGTTGTGTTTTTTTCTTAGTTCTTTTTTAACATTAATTGAATTGACCCACTTCTTTTTTCTTAGTTCTTTTTCATGTTAAGAATCATTTTTATTTCATCTTAGTCAAATGGGTTGAGGCTCTCTTTAATTATCAATGGTAAAATTTTGCTCTTTTTCAATTTTTTGTTAAATTTCTGATTGTGTTTTGATCTCTGTTTTTTTGATTTTCTTTCTCTTGTTTTTTTTTTTTTTTTTTTTAGTTTGGCTATTGATTGCAGAGAGAGAGAAAGGAAAACGAAGTTTGAATCATATGCATTGTTGTTTGATCAAAACACAATCTAAAGCAAAAAAAATCTGTGTTGTGTTTTTTTCTTAGTTCTTTTTTAACATTAATTGGATTGACCCAACACAATGGGTTAAGGCTCTCTTTAATTGGTCACATTTTGTTCTTTTTTAATTGTTGAGAGAGAGAGAGAGGAAAATGAAGTTTGAATCATATGCATTGTTGTTTGATCAAAACACAATCTGAAGCAAAAAAAAAAAAAAAAAATTGTGTTCTGTTTTTTTCTTAGTTATTTTTTAACATTAATTGGATTGACCCAACACAATGGGTTGAGGCTCTCTTTAATTGGTTACATTGTGTTTTGATCTATATTTTTTGGATTTTCTTTTTTTCTCTCTCTCTCTCTCTTTTTTAAAGTTTGGCTGTTGATTGTTGAGAGAGAGAGAGAGAGGAAAAGGAAGTTTGAATCATATGCATTGTTGTTTGATCGAAACACAATCTGAAGCAAAAAATATATATATATATATCTGTGTTCTGTTTTTTTCTTAGTTCTTTTTTAACATTAATTGGATTGACCCAACACAATGGGTTGAGGCTCTCTTTAATTGGTCACATCATGTTTTGATCTCTGTTTTTTGGATTTTCTTTCTCTTTCTCTTTTTTTTTTTTTTTGTTTTTTTAGTTTGGCTGTTGATTGTTGAGAGAGAGAGAGAGAGGAAAAGGAAGTTTGAATCATATGCATTGTTGTTTGCTATCTCAGATTTATTTTGCTCTTCCTGGCTTCACCCATTGTTTTTTCCTAAAGCAAAAAAAAAAAAAAAATTCTGCGTTTGTTTTTTTCTTAATTCTTTTTTAACATTAATTGGATTGACCCACTTCTCTCTCTCTCTCTCTCTCTCTCTCTCTCAAATGGGGGATAAGGAAAAATGGATTTCATGTTAAGAATCATTTTAATTTCATCATAGTCAACTGGGTTGAGGCTCTCTTTAATTATCAATGGTCACATTTTGTTCTTTTTCAATTTTTTGTTTAATTTCTGATTGTGTTTTCATCTCTGGTTTTTTGATTTTCTTTCTCTTTTATTTATTTATTTTTTATTTTTTTTGGTTGGTTGTTGATTGTTGAGAGAGAGAGAGAGAGAGAGGAAAAGGAAGTTTGAATCATATGCATTGTTGTTTGCTATCTCAGATTTATTTTGCTCTTCCTGGCTTCACTCATTGTTTTTTTTTTTTTTTTTTTAAAAATCTAAAGCAAAAATAAAATAAAATTATATGTCATGTTTTTTTCTTAGTTCTTTTTTAACATTAATTGGATTGACCCACTTTTCTCTCTCTCTCTCTCTCTCTCTCTCTCTCTCTCTCTCTATCAAATAGGGTTAAGGAAAAATAGCTTTCATGTTAAGAATCATTTTTATTTCATCTTAGTCAAATGGTTGTGGCTCTCTTTAATGTATATTGAATCATAATGTATATTGAAGACATAAAAAATTATAATTTGTCTTCTATCATGTAGTAGCTCAATTTCCCATATGTTATGAGGTTGTTAATTATGTGTCGATTAATTTTTCTTTATGGCAATTATTAAATCTCATTCTGCCTTCTTACAGTTATATTTCATGTCAACAATCATTTTTATTTCATCTTAATCAAATGGATTGAGGTTGTCATTAATCATCAATGGTCATATTCTTACTCATCAAACATGAAAATAGATTTGTATATATTTTTAGTGTTGAGGAGTGCTTTTACTAATTGTGCTTTTACTCATCAAACAGGAAAATAGATTCGTATACATGATTTTATTGTAGTTTTTTACTCTTTTTTTTCACATTTTAAAATGAAAAATTAGTAATTAAATTTCTATATTGAAGTTTTGCTAAAATTTTATTCATAAGTAGTATAATTTATATTTTTTTATAATTTATTTATTTTTTGTGGTATACATTAGTTATTAATAGGAAAAGTGGGCAATACAATTCATAAGAATTTAACTGTTGTCAATGCAAAATTACTATATAGAATCAACTACAAAATCATGTTTTGCAATAGTTCTACATTTTGTCCAATAGAGAAAAATGACGAAGATTTGTATGACAATATTTAATTTTTTTTCTATCATTTTTAAGGTATATTGAAGACATAAAAAATTATAATTTGTCTTCTATCCTATAGTAGCTCAATTTCCTATATGTTATGAGGTTGTTAATTCTGTGTCGATTAATTTTTCTTTATGGCAATTACTAAACTTCATTCTGCATTCTTACAGTTATATTTCATGTCAACAATCATTTATATTTCATCTTAATCAAATGGTCATATTCTTACTCATCAAACATGAAAATAGATTTGTATACATTTTTAGTGTTGAGGAGTACTTTTACTAATTGTGCTTCTACTCATCAAACATGAAAATGGATTCGTATACATGATTTTATTGTAGTTTTTTACTTAAATTTTTTCACATTTTAAAATGAAAAATTAGTGTCACGACCCAAACCCGGCCCTATGGGTTTAGCACCGTAACTGGCCAGTAATCCGAGATTACCGAAGGCCTGCTGAACAGTAATACAGTAAAACAGAGTACAGGGCCTGGCGGAAGCCAATACAGTAAATAAATAGTGTCCATTGAGCTGTGACAATCTGTATGCCAAAAACATTTTTCATGCATTCATACAGTCAAAACAGTACAGTCTATACAATCATATACAACCATTCAGTACGGGGACTTAATCCCCCGATAACAGTACGGTCAAACAGTAAACAGTTTATACAATAAACAAAACAGTCAAGAGACAGGTGGGGGACACAAAAACACCCCAAGCCATAGCATGGCGTCTCGGAACCTCGCAGTGAGGCACATAGGCTGGCTTGACAAAACTGGGGACTAACCCACGCTCCTAGCTCCGGTGTGGCTGCTGAGAACCTACATATATATATAAACAGTGAGCTAAAGCCCAGTGAATAACAATAAGTGTAAAGAGGTTATGAATGAATGTCCTTACAATAATGAAAACAGTTCATTAAACAGTATTTCAGTCTTTCAGTATTTCAGTCAATCAGTCATATGTGGTACATCCAATAGCCTATAAACAGTAGGTCCAGAAGGACCGGGTCTTAACAGACCCAACAGTAGTGATGGCCATCAATCAATAAACAGTATGGTTCCACAAGGAAACCGACAGAGCTCTGTAACAATAACAGTAATCAATAAGTGCTAAGGATGCCACAGTACAGTTCACAATACAGGACATACATTCATTCAATAAACAATATCAGTTCAGTAAACAGTTCTGTTCAGTATTCAAAAGATAGCCATTTTGAACATATCTTTACACAATCTGTTACTCACAGAGATTGGGCTAATAGCAGCTAGAGCGCGTCCCCGAAAGCCAACCCTAAACAGTAAACAAGATGAACACACTCTAAGTTTAACAGTTGGGGAAGTACAATCATTAACTTCCTATTATGCCTCGGTGTGTTCTACATCTATATCCTCATTAAGATGCCTTAAACTAGGCCTAAGAATGCCTAGGATGGGATGAGGATGCAAAGATGCACTTAGAAAACATTTGCAGAATTTTCAGTGAAACAAGGCCTCCGCTCGAGCTCAGGTTTCCCCGCTCGAGCGTACAAGCAAACAAAGTTCCCCGCTCGAGCGTACATTCCCCCGCTCGAGCGGACTGAAGAATGGTGCAAGATGCTGGATGCTCGATTTCTCCGCTCGAGCGTGAAACACTCCGCTCGAGCGTACTGAAGAACAAATCGAAGAAAATGCTGGGAGCATGAATTCCCCGCTCGAGCGGCACTACCCCCGCTCGAGCGGACATCAAAAATCTGAAAAATCCAGGTTTGTGTTCCAAGTCCAAAACTCAAGTTTGATGCTCCCAACTCGATCCTCTTGGGCCCATTTTCTGGAAAACTCTTTCAAACACATAGAATAACACGTTTTAAAGCTCAATTTAAGAAATCAAGGCCCAAGGGTGTTTAATCAAACTCATTTTCAAACTAGTTTTCAAGAACAACATGCAAACATGACACGCATGAGTTTTTAACCCAATTCAAGCTCCAAGTCTAGCTCTATTGAGCTCCAATCTTTGGAAACAAAATGAAAACACGGACTATAATATAAACATGGACATGCATGTACAATCCACCATGTATTCAACTTCCAAATGCACCAAAATGGCCGTGCATGCAACAATTAAGGTCCAATTCAACATGTATGAGCAAATTCATGGCCTAGCTCTCTAATTGGGCATGAACCATGCAAAATGAGGCTCAAGGACAACAAGATGGAGATGAAGTCACTTACCTAAGTCTTGTATTCAAGGTATATGAGCTCAATTAGCAACTATACTTCAATTTCTTCAAGCAATTCTTATGAACACAAGATGAAAACACTCACTCCCTAATCTCCCTCTCTCTCTATTCGGTGGTGGACTCAAATGTGCCAAAGAAGTGTTGTAATAATGCAAGACCAAGTCTTGTGCAAGGTGTGGTGTAGTGGCCCACTGGGTGGCAACATGGTAATTAAGTCCAACCTCTCAATTAATCCCTATTTAATCTAATTTAATCATTCCTAATCAATTTTTAGATAAATATACCATTAAATCATAAATATTCTACTGATTCCAAAACTCTAAACGGTTCCTAATTCGGCCGCCGATAAGGCCTTCAATTAGCAGTTTAAACATATAAATTCTAACAGATAATCAATCAACCAAATAGATGCAATATGCAATTCAATAGATAACTTATTCAATTTCAGTTTCGATTTCAATCAGTTCATTCAGTACTTCAGTTAATCCAATTATCAGTCATTATCAGTCCAGTTTAACAGAAATCAGTAACTAATTCAGTAGGTTATCGATAATCAGTACGAGGGTTGTTACAATTAGTAATTAAATTTCTATATTGAAGTTTTACTAAAATTTTATTCATAAGTAGTATAATTTATATTTTTTTAATAATTTACCCTTTTTTTGGGGGTGGGGGGGGGGGGTTATACATTAGTTGTTAGTAGGAAAAGTAGGCATTACAATCCATAAGAATTTAACTGTTGTCAATGCAAAATTACTATATAGAATCAATCACAAAATCATATATTGCAATAATTCTACATTTTGCCCAGTAGAGAAAAATGATGAAGATTTCTATGACAGTATTTAATTTTTTGTCTATCCTTTTTAATGCATATTGAAGACATAACAAAATTATAATTTGTCTTCTATCCTGTAGTAGTTCAATTTCCCCATCTGTGATATTCATGCATAGACGAACTTCTTAAATAGGTTGTTAACTAAAATATGTTATGAAGTTGTTAATTTTGTGTCGATTAATTTCTCTTTATAGCAATTATTAAACCTCATTCTGCCTTCTTACAGTTATATTTCATGTCAACAATCATTTTTATTTCATCTTAATTAAATGGATTGAGGTTCTCATTAATCATCAATGGTTATATTTTTACTCATCAAACATGAAAATAGATTCATACACATTTTTAGTATTGAGGAGTGCTCTTACTAATTGTGTTTCTATTTTTATCCTTCTGTCTCAAATTTCTTCAATTTTGCTTCTCAAGCAGATACTCAGGTTAGGAAGTCTGTCCCTTGCAATTCTTTATTAGTTCCTCACTTTCTTTCTTGAATTGTAGTGGGTTAATGAATGAACTCTCTCAGATTTCTTTAGTGCTCTGCAATTTTCATGTTTGGTCTTGTAATTTTCAATAATTTGATTAAACATTAAGCTTTTAATGTTTGGTTTAGAAAGAAGTCTAATATAGTGTGTATAGTTATGTATCTTGGTATATAGCTGTTAAATTTCTAGAAAATACTTATGTTTTTTTTTTTTTTTGAATAATGATATACAAGTCCATTTTTTATACCCACTTTATAGACTCAGTGATGTGTCAAAAAGATGATCGGTTGATAATTACATAATATTTAATTATCAACCAGTCCTCTTTTTGACATATCATTGGACCTATAAAGTAGGTCAAACTTTTTGTCCTGAATAGCTATTCTTTTCTTTTTGATTTTTACAAAGATTTTGTTACAGTTTAATTTTGTATTATGATAGGACTTTCTTTCTTTTCTTTTCTTTTCTTTTTTTTTTCTTTTTATTTCTCTCTTAGGCTATATTTGGATTTAGGATTTGAAGGGAATTTGTTGATTGAAAGGAAAAGGGAACATTAAAAAGTTAACCATTTTTATATGATGACCTTCTTTTTCTTTTTTTTTTTATATACTTTTTTTTGCTTTTAGTGAACTGTTTTTAATTTGGTTTTTTTTTTATTGAACTGCTATTTTTAAATGTTTGGAATTTTTCAAACAAAAAATGTTACTTTTTAGATGTTTATCAATTTTGAAAAAACTTAAAATTATTTTAAAAATTTGTTTTAATAATTTTTTTAATGATTTTTGTGAGAGTATTACTCCTTGGAGTAAATAAACTACTGTGTAATATAATTTTTTATGATGTGTATTGAAAAAGGTATTTATAATTATCTAGTTACAGTGTGGTGAGCTCTTTTATAAATTTTTATTGTAGTTTTTTACTCATTTTTTTCACATTTTAAAATGAAAAATTTGTAATTAAATTTCTATATTTAAGTTTTGCTAAAATTTTATTCATTAAGTAGTATAATTTATATATTTTTTTTATAATTTACTCCTTTTTTTAAATTTTTTTTTATTATGGTATACATTAGTTGTTAGTAGGAAAAGTGGGCAATACAATCCATAAGAATTAACCGATGTCAATGTAAAATTACTATATAGAATCAACCACAAAATCATGTATTGCAATAATTCTACATTTTGCCCTATAGAGAAAAATGACGAAGATTTCTATGAGAGTATTTAATTTTTCTTCTATCCATTTTAATGTATATTGAAGATGTAAAAAATTTATAATTTTTCTTTTATCCTGTAATAGTTCAATTTCATGCACAGACGAACTTCTTAAAGTAGGTTGTTAACTAAAATATGTTAGGAGGTTGTTAATTTTGTGCCAATTAATTTTTCTTCGTGGCAATTATTAAACCTCATAATGCCTTCTTACAGTTATCTTTGTCAAATTTACATAACCAGACACTTTCAGGTTGAGACAACATTGACCTTCAACCGCTAAATATGGACAACATTACTATTTTTGGTCATGTAATGACTCGGATTCTAATTCGTATTGGATTGGTGTAAATTAGTACTCGTCGCCTTAAAACTTGTATGGTTGTCGGACTCTTGACATTGATAGGTTGGCAAGTGAACTCTAAATATTATAATTGAGGATCCTTGGGGAATGTTTGGAACCTTGATTGAAGCCTTAACAAGGTATTTAGGCAAGATTAGATCAAAAGTCCCAAATTTGAGTTTTCGTTTTTGACCAACCTTCACTCTTTATCCATTTTCTCCTTCCATACTTTGAATTTGAATGTGAGGTTGAAACCATTGGAAAGCTTGTTTCTGGTGCTTCGATTTGGACACAAGAACAACCTAAAATGGAGTCCGAACAAGAGAGTTATACCTGTTTGAATTCTTAGTGCCTCTGCTGGTTTTCTCTAGGGTCGACACCCGAGTTCCAAGGGTCGACCCTTCCCTTGCTATTTTGTCCTGGGTCACATTCTGAAATAAAGGGTCCACACCTGAGTTCCAAGGGTCGACCCTTGGCCGTAGAAAACATTAATCTTCCATCTTTTCTTCTTAAAGGTCGACCCCTGTGTGTTATTTCCAAAATTTTTGGGTCCGAATGGGCCCTACTTTTGGGGGTTTTGGACTTATTCTTTGCAATGACCTTAGGGCTACTTTTCTGCTACTATAAATAGACCCAACACTCTTCTCTCTCATGATTTCCTTCTCCTCTTTCCTCTCAAATCGTGGGCCTCTCTCCTCTCTCTCTAAACCCAACTTTTTCCCACTTAGATCGCTAGATCTACTCATCTAGAAGCATCTTCTTGCCTAGGTCCCTTGGGGAAGGTTGTATAGCGCGTCAAGGGCTTTCTTTTGATCCAACAACTTCGAGATTTCATCAACTTGGGGTTTCTCCGAGTTTTCTTTTCATTTCTTTGAGGTAGGGATACTTTTATTCTAGTATTTCTTTATTTTGAAGAAATTTCATGGTATTGTTGTGACTTATAAGCTAATTTGAGGATCTTGTTGGATTAAACCCATATTTTACATAAATAAATCATTTTGCTTGACTTTTGCTTGAAATTTCTTAACTCTTTTTTTAAAACATATATATATATATATATGTTGTTAGAACCTATATCTATGATGGAGGAGAAAAACCCACAAATTTGGTAAAACCCTAACTTTTCAACTTGAGTAGAAAACACTAAATTGAGTGAAATTTCTTTTGATTCATGGAATATTATGAACAATCAAGAGATGAAAGATGTGGATGTTGATATGGTAAAAGAATTGTGACTTGAATATTATTATTCTTTGAATATTATGTGGTGTTTCATCTATTGTGATGATGAATGTTTGTTGATGGAATTAAAATGTGATGGAATTGTTAATTGTGCATAAGTCCGGGTAAGAGTCGGTGTTGGAAAATGTGGTGTTGTATTGGTACCCGTGCGAGGACTTTAAAAGGTGCCCAAATGCCCTGTCTAGGCTTATCGCTGGACGAATGTGGGAAAAATGTTTTTGGGTGTCCACACAGTCCTGCCATATAATAGCCGACAAAAGTGGGAAAATAGATGGTTTTCTTGGGTGCCATTTCCTGCAGTATAATAGCCGGCAAATGTGGGGGATGGTTTTTGAAACTAAAGCAACTTGTGTTGGACTCTTACATGGGACTCATGGTTTGTTTTCCATTGATGTGATTGTTTAACTGTAGTGTTATAAAGGTGTGAAATGTAATGGTCCATGCTTAATTGTTATGTATTTACATAATTAATGAAGATTACATGTGTTCATAACTCCTATTATGTTTGTCTCAAGGATGCCATAAATTTATTCGAATAATTAACTACTTGGTTAAATGTATTCCTACTAGGCATATAGCTCACCCTTATTCTATTTTTCAGGAAATAATGTTGTACTACTACAGTGGTGACTTGAAGTAAGCGGTTTTGGGATTGACAGTTGAGAATATTTTGCTATAAAGACTTAGAGTTTTGTAATAGGGCTGTTAGACGTATTTTGTTGTTGTCTTGTACACCCGTGGGGTTATTCTATTGTAATTGTCATCTTGTTTGTAGAACTTGGAGTTGGGTACAAGGTTTAAAGGACATGTAAATAGAGAAGTTGTAAATTTTAATTCTTAGTTCAGTGAAAATGATGGCTTTGGGGTGTATTGTTATATTGGTTGCGATGGATTCATGTATGAAATAGCATAGCGTTACAGGTCACGTAAGTTGTTTTTTTTTTTTTTTATTTGAAAAAAAAAAAATACACTTTTCTTATAAGTGAAAGTCAATTTTCTTTTCTTTTCATTATTTTTTTTTTGAATCTACTTTCCTTATAACAAAATGCTCTTTTCTTATAATTTACAGATGAATGGAGACCTACCTCAAACTGTAATATTGACTCCTTTTACTCATTTTCTTACATGTATAAATTTTTTATTTTTCTTACCTGTAATTCTTTTGTATTTTTAGGTTCAATTTCTTCAAGAGAGAAATGCTAATGTTGTTATCCGTGATGAGCGCGACCTTAATGTCATCCGTGCTCGAGAGGTAGGCCCAATTTAATTAGATAGATTTTTTTTATTCAAAACACCGTATATTCTTATTTACATTTTGTAGGCAAAGGAAAAGGAAAAGGAAATTGCCAAGGCATTGTTGAAGAAAAAAGAAAAGACCACCGTTTCGGCCAAGGGAAAGGAAAATGCATGTTCAGTAGTATGGCTCTTCAACATTTCCATTTTAAGTTCTTTTTCTGAAATATTTATTTTGGAGCATGAACCTCGATTATGTTTTTTTTTTTTTTAATGTAAAATTAACATACTACTTGCACAGTGCCATATACTGTTTTTATAGTAAACAGTTTCATGTAAATTTGTAAAATGTTTTTTTTGAAGCATGCTAAAACAGCATTTGTACAAAAACATTATATGTGTTTTAAATTATTATTATTCTTTTTTTGGCTTTTTGCTATTGGCATGAACATCAACAAGAGAAGAAAAAAGGAAGAAAACAAAAAAGGAATGAGGGGGGGAGGGATACAAAATGAAGAGGTTTTCAATTTTTTTTACAAAAGTATAAAACAATAGATAATAATATTCATATTTTAGGCATCTTATGAAATTAATCTTAATGTTTTAGGCACATAACAATAATGTTATATCGAAAGCTGCGTTGGCTCAACGTGCACGACGAGAACGTGAAAGAAATGAAAAGACAAGCTCTGCATATCAATTGGGACAATGTTTGTGAAG
Source organism: Camellia granthamiana (assembly GCA_036172215.1). NCBI lineage: Eukaryota > Viridiplantae > Streptophyta > Magnoliopsida > Ericales > Theaceae > Camellia > Camellia granthamiana. The sequence goes on along the minus strand of CM069903.1, from coordinate 45,438,034 downwards.
TGAACGAGAGAGATCAAGAGAATTGATTCTACCAAGCACAACTAATACTCCACCGGTTAAAAAAGGAGTAGTTTTTACACATCTTACTTCGCTAAGCACATCTTTAGCTTCACAAATGAATGGGTAAAACACTGTATTTAATTCTATAAATACATATTCTTATTGTTAATATTTTATTTTATAAACTTTATTTTGTACACAACAAATATTTGTAGGCCTACTCATGCAAGCCCATTCATCCATGAGACAGGGAATATCGGTGTTGTTACTCGCGATGAGTGCAATCTTAATATTATTCACATTTCTAAGGTAAGTAGAAAAATCAAGTTCAACATTGTATTCTAAACAAATTTTCGTAATCTTAATAAATTCTATAAATACATATTCTTTTCTCGTATTCTAAATAAATTTTATTTATTTTTGGTAGGCAAAGGAAAAGGAAAAGGCCAAGGCAATGTCTAAAGGAAAAGAAAAGGCAACTTCTTTTGACAAAGGAAAAGAAAATGCATGTCCAATGGTATATTCTTCAACATTATTAAAAAAAATATTTATCAAGTAAAACAAAGCCAATCATATTATTAAACTGAACATCGATCATGTATATTTTTAAAAATGTAAAATTTGTGTCGTCAATTTTTCTTGTGTGGATTTTTTACATTTTACTAAAAAATCAAGAGAACGAAAAAAGGTATGGTTGAAATTTATTTTTCAATACTCTTTGTTTTCTGTACACTCAAACAAAGTATTTTTAGCTCTGTTTAACATTTCCTAAAAAATAATTGTAACCTCGATCAACTTCAAAGAAAACTTTATAACATCTGAGCAAAGGAACAAAGGAACATAGGCATAGAAAATATTCTAATTTTCTTAAAATTATCATGAGGCAAGAAGAAAGAGAAAACAATAATTAAAAAAACAAATTGTATAAAAAAATAAAAGGGAGAGGGAAAATGAAGCAAAATGGAAAAGGAAGCAAGACAAAGAAAATGTTTCCAATATTCTTAAAATTATCACACGGCAGGAAGAAAAAGTAAAATATAACTAAAATAACAAAATTATTGAATCAAGAAATAAAATAGTAGATGATCATATTTGTATTTTAGGTACCAACGATATAATGTTCACATTTTAGACACACAATAATAATGTTATATCAAAAGCTTCATTGGCCCAACATGCACGGTGAGAACAGGAGTGTGGACTCACCTTTTTCTCGCGCTCCATCTTTCGGAAAGGTTTGAAAAGAAGGCCTCATAGTTTGGACTCCCGCGGTTCTGAATCTAGTCTTACAAGTGCAATATGAAACTGATAAACACCAAAGAGTCCAAATTCGGCAAACCTTTTGGAAAATTGATTTTAAATCAAATAATGCCAAAATTTGACTGTTTTGCCAGATATAGAGTCGCCACCTAAATATTTTATTTTGGGAAAATTTAGGAAACCCTGACTCGTGTCGAAGGCCACGTGTCCGTTATCACCAAAATTGCCTCGGCTCGGGAACTCGGGTACGAAGGGGGAAGGTCATGAAATGAGCATCCCCGCTCGCCCGATCAAAGATCGACCTCTACTAATCATGATATGATTTTTTATAAATATTATGTGTTCTTGTTCTGGTTATTAAACTAGCTTTACTATGTGATGCGCACAAGCAAGTATAGACTAGTTTGCTCAATTTGGAACAATTCAATTCATGTTTGTTTGTGAAAATGGTTTGAATTTGCCACCTCAAGTGGGCTTAAAGTTGCGGATTTGCCACCAAACATAGTAGGCTTAAAATGATTTGCCACTCGACAAAGTGGGCTTAAAACGCACATTCGTTGAATCGTTCCAATTTAAACAACAAGCCTTCATCCACAGGCATTCATGCAGTTTAGCATTTAAGCACATAGCCTCATGGCAAGCATGCTAATCACGGCAATATGGCAATCACACTCATGCAAGTATGCTAAAGCATAAACTCACCGAGTACTCCAAGCCAAAACAGAAACTAGTTAGAAAGATGCATGATCCTAACTATACAAGATACCTAATGCACACATGCAATACGCAATTAATAGGCTCGGCTGCTAATGTGGCATATGGATTGATGTGAATAACATGCGATTAAACACGTATTCAAAGAAGATATTGAAATGACAATGTAGTTTGAATGATATGCCGAGCCTCGGTACATGCAAGACAAATGAATGGATACAAGCATGCGATATGCTAATCTAAACATGTCCCTAATCTAACCATCAAAAGTGATTAAATAAAAGGGAGAAAGACATGGGGTTAGAAGACATACACACACGCACACACACTTATTACAACATTATGCCCTCACGAAGGAGGGTCCGAAGGAATAAGCTAACCAACTAGCTACGTTAATTAAGCTAACTAATTATTGCAAACTGAATTAATTAACTATTCTAGTTAACTAATTATTACAAACCGTAAACGAATAACTAGTTAAACTAACTAATTATTTACAACTCTTAATTAGCTACAACTAATTAGTTACAACATGCATCTAAGCTAGATATTTAAGTGATAAGCTAGTTTGGAATGCAAGGAAGGCTCATGCACGTGCTCAGCTTTCACCTGAAAAGGGACTGTCTTGCTGCTGCATGTCTCTGTTTTCACATTTGAACACCAAAGAAGCTGTCCACTTCCAAAATACCTCTGCTCCACCTCAGGAACACACTGTGCAAATTTCATTGGTGGTCGACAGGGGGCCGGTCGGTTGCCAATGGTGGTCGGTCGGCCACTAGTGATGGCTGTTGGCCACTGATGGTCTAAGCTTCCTTACTGCAACAAAGAGCAAAACAGAGCATTTCTCAAGGGTTGTTTGCACACTTTGCCTCTCCTTTTCATGGGGAAATTGAAGAAAGGACAAGTTTTGGTTCACAAATCATCAATCAAGCAATTTCACTGCATGATGGCTTGTGAAATCAATTGTGCAAGATCAATGAATGCAAAGACAAGACCAAAAGAACCATCACCCTATCATGCATGATCAAGGGCAATGGTGACCATGGAAAGTGGCACATTTTATCACTTTTGAGTATGAAATGTCCCATTTTCCTTATGTTCGAATTAACATCCAATTCGAACACATGCAATGCAACACGAAAGATGCTTATCTTGCCTCTTTTACTTGTCATTTTTTATTTACTCATTTTAATTACCAATTCATTCTTTAATCGATTGTCCATTGGTGAGTGTCCTCTAATGGAAAGATGGCACAAACCACAAGTTACTTTGGGCGTGAAAGAGGCATTACACTGTTGGTAATGAACCCCCTAAGGGATTAAACCATTAGGTGTAACACCTCCATTTCACACTTAGGCAAACAAATGGTTTGAAACCACTTTCAAAGCAAACAAAAGAGTAAAGAATTGAGGGAGATTGTAGAGATTAAAGTGCTGAAATTAAGTGTAAAACAACACTAAAACATGCTATCAACTCAAAACAATGGTGATTAAAGCTCTAAAACACCAAGCTAGTGAAGTAAATTACACTACAACTATGCCATACAAGGCTCAAATGAATTAACTAGTCAAAAATAGAGGAAAAACAGCCTTAAATATAGTCTAAAACATGCTGAACTTAAGCCACAAAAAGCTAAAACAATAAGTTAATACATGAGGCTAACTAGGCATCCAAGCAAGACACAAGGAGGGGAAGCTAATCCCTCCAACTTTAGACTTCAAAATGAGTGTTTTACCATTGAAAAACCTCTGAAATTCAGTGGTTAAAAGGTCTAAAAAAGTTGGTTTTAAAGTGATGAATAATAGCACAAAAGCTTAACAAACAAAAGATCAAGAAGGGTGGACCACCCCCTAACTCAAAATGACCTCGAACCAACACTTTTAAACCATAAAAACAGAGTTTTTGATAGTTCAAATCACCCCAAAAACAGTTGAAAAAGATGGGAAAATAAGTATACAAAACAAGCTTGAACAAGGTAAGTGTTATACCTTTGAAACAAAGCACAAATTAGGCAAAAATTCAAGCTCAAACCTCCTTCAAGACCTCAAACAAGACTACAAGGAACCTCAGTTCAAAGATGGTCAAGTTTGATTAAGGGTTGGTATGCAAAAATATAGAGAAACTAGGCAACCAAGCACAAAATATCAAGAGAGAGAGAGAGAAAGCTAGAGAGAGAGATATTTTTTTTGGTCTAAAATTGCTAACCCTCCAAAATGGGGGAGGAACCCCCCTATTTATAAAAAAACAAGTCTTGAGCTTAGGAACATCCTACCATACACGTGTATGGAGATGTAGCTCAATGCACAACAGCTGGCACAACTGTCAACAAATATTTGGAAAAAGAGACTAATGGCCGTCGGCCATCACTGATGGCCGTCGGCCACCACTAGTAGCTGACAAGAATAAGCCAAGGCCAACAGTCTATGGGGCTGGCCGACAGGTCAGCCACTCTTCCAGACTTGAAACAACAAGCTTATGGTCCAAAACAGTGCACAAAATAGATAAGGTTTCAAGGCTCAAAGGCAAGGTACTCCACCGAGGACTTCAAGAGCTAAAAACGAACACAAACAAGCACAATCATCAAGTGCACAATCGATAACGTCCGAGTCTTAAGGACGGTCAAAAATGGCGTGTCTACAGTTGTCCCTCTTTGATAGAACTCAGAAGTCATGAAATGATAGGAGTGAATGTCAAAGCCCAGAGACGACCCATTTTTGACAAGGCCGAAGACTTGGACAAGCAAACAAACGAGACAAAACAAATGGTTGTACCCGCAGGCTACCTACGTATCCCTTTGCAAGGAATAAAACCAGCGTAATTCTGGGGTAAGATGCAAATGATATGCACGATGCAGGAATATAACTTATGATCATGCAATGAGGCTGTAACAAAATATTTGAATGCAAATGCAATGCAAGCAAAATCGAAACAAGGTATAGCAACCTCAAACACAAAAGTAAGGAAGTAAACACGAACCAAACCACATTTCATGTAGAAAGGAGGTAAGAAAATTATGCAAGCTTAACTACGCGACGCGCAGGAAAGGCAAAAAGCGACCGGCGGGCGCACCCAAGGTCTCAACCGAGATCCTAACGCGTTGCACACAGAAGAAAACAAGGATAGCGTGAACACCGGGACACACCCGAGCGTGCTTAACCAAAGGGAAGTGTAAACATCGCGACGCACCTGAATGCTTTTAACCAAAGGGAGTGGTGTAAACACCGGGACGCATCCGAGTGCTTTTAACCAAAGGGAGTGGTGTAAACATCAGGACACACCTGAGTGCTTTTAACCAAAAGGAGTGGTGTAAACACCGAGGCACACCCGAATGCTTTTAACCAAAATGAGTGGTGTAAACACCAGGGCACACCCGAATGCTTTTAACCAAAAGGAGTGGTGTAAACACCGGGGCACACCCGAATGCTTTTAACCAAAACGGCGACTGAAGAAGGTGATAAACAACAAGACACACACAAGTGTTTTTTAACCTGAACGGCAGCCGAAGGATACAAGTGATTCTACCTGGAACTCCTTTGAATGAACCGTACATACAATATCGTGCCTACATAAGAAAGAAACTTAACAAGTACAATATAGTAAGAATGCAAGTTCTACGCAACCAAGACACAATATTAGAGGCATGTTTTATGCACAACATGCGAGAAACAAAACAGGAGCATGCGACAATAACCAGAGCATGTTATATGCCACATTGGAATGCATATTCAATGCAACAGTACAAAATGCATGTTCTATGCATGATCAATAGCACAAAATGCATATTCTATGCAAGATTAACAGCATGCTCTATGCAAAATACCAAATGCATGTTCTATGCGAATGGGAAATAGAAGTATGCTCTATGCAAATGTGAGAAGTGCACATTCTATGCAAGATCACATGAAATGCATGTTCCATGCAACGACAAAGAGATACACGTTCTATGCAACGACAAAAGCGTGTTTGATAAAATCGACCCAGTCGCAACTTCTGATTTACCTCTCGAAAGAGTTGCAATATGTTTTAAAAGGATACACCTCGCTCGTGTTGACTAGCACTGAACATCATGCACCGAAGACACGGCTTAGGGCTTCCGCAGAGGCAATTCGAACTTAAAAGTGAACTCTCCTTGCACTTCTTGAGAAATGAAGACACAAAACAGTATCAAAATTCAAAGGAGGAACCTTAGGCACTTGTCGGCCACCTGTCAGCCACCCCTATGAATTGTCAGCCACCACTGGTGGCCGGTAGGCCACCGATGGCAGATTGGGGCCATTTTGGTCTTTTTTTCTCGGGCCTTTAAGTAAACACACCCAAACTTCATTTCCACACTTCCCCATTGCCGAAAATCCATGCTCTTCCTCTCTAGACACTTTTCTCCTCTAGATCCACATTTTATACGCGTTTTCCAACGCCCCATGAACGTTTGATTTGCTAAATCCTCTTTGTATACTCCATTTTGAACCGATTGAAATTCGATTTCGGTCCTTTTTCTTGGAGTTTCACCATTTGAGGCTTGTTTCCCTCGAGTTTCTCTTGGGTTTGGTGACCTTTTCTGGGCTTTGACTTTTTCTTCCCTTTTCTCTCTTCTAGGGTTGACTTTTGTTGACTTTTGGCATTTTCCACCCATTTTCCTTATTTTCAGCCACTTTCTCACCTCCTTTCCAGATGGTGGACGACATACCACATGATGGAGCTTCTCTGGGGATGGAGGCGGATCCCAAACCTGTGCCATTACCACCCAGGGTTCGACCCTTTGACCCGGAGACATATCATCCTAAGACGCATGTACTACCACCCGACAGTATTCGTCACTTCAGAGGGTTCGCACAAGGTGTGCCAGAGGACCTCTTGTTACGAGAGCCGAAGTCCCAATTATCCTACGGTGCCACTGAGGTATACACTGTATTCTTACATTTTCCTCATTGTATCTTGCATTTCTTGCATAAATCACACTCTTGCACTGTATTTCTTACACTGTCTTTCATCTGCTTGTCTCAAACACATTCTTGCACTGTATTTCTTACATTGCCTTTCATCTGCTTGTCTCAAACACATTCCTGCACTGTATTTCTTACATTGCCTTTCATCTGCTTGTCTCAAACACATTCTTATACTATATTTCTTACATTGCCTTTCATCTACACATTCCGATTACAGGAGGACTCACACTCTATCAGAGGATACGGAGCCACATCCGCGAGGGAGTGGTACATGGAGCTCCCCACCGGTGTTCGCTAGATTATCGATGAGGCCGGCTTCGACTTGTTCTACATGGGGCTATCGCGCCTCATAGCGAGTAGGCCCTTACTTGGAGCACTAGTAGAGAGGTGGTGGGATACCACCAACTCTTTCCACTTCTCTACTGCAGGGGAGATGACGATGACTCCCTATGACTTCTCTATGCTCACTAGCATAGAGGTAGGGGGTCATCCAATCCTTTATGATACAGACATGGGCGAGTGGGAGGCCGCATGGATCTACCTGCTAAGGGCACGCCCGCCTCTCTTCCGGTCGGGGATGGTACGATACACTTGGTGTTCAGAGCATTTCAAAGGGACAGGGCAGAGACCTTAGAGGAGATCGAGCAGTACACCCGAGGCTTCTTGATGTTCCTTTTTGGCACCACCTTGTTCGCAGATCGGGCGAACACGGTTGGATTATATCTCTTTAGTGCCTTGGTGGACTTGTCATAGGTCTGGCTTTACGATTGGGGTGGCGCTGGCCTTGCTACCATGTATGGCTACATGAGCTCGACATCCCACAGAAGCGAGAACAGAGTTAGCGGTTACTGGAGAGCCTGGGAGGTATGCTTTACTTTTTTGCTTTGCATTTCCTGCCGTGCTTTCTACCTTGCACTTTCGGTACACTGTACAAACACAATCTGCTCTATGCTTTACACTTGTACTTTCTGTACGTTGTACTACACATTATGCTTTCTGCATTCTCTATATTCTACATACACATTCTGCTTTCTACATTGCCTGTGTTTATATGTTGTATACTCACTATTTCCTTTTGCTTCTTGCAGCTATGGGTATATGCATACTTCCCGACCCTTGCCCCAGAGTCGGAGGTGGAGATGCCTCCTGTTGTACCACACTCTTATCAGTACGACGGCAGGTGCTTGAGGAGGACTCGGGAGACTTTTCCATTCTTCCGCCGGTACTTCAACACCGTGACCGCAGCAGAGGTAACTCAAAATTCATAGTTATTGCTATTTTACTTCAGCTCTGATTCATATTGCATATCTAATGGTAACTAACAACCTGTGTATTCTCTGTTTGAAGATCTCTTGGCAGCCCTGGGCAACGATGCCTGAGGGAGTCAAGGACCAGTTTGCTGGCGCTCAAGGGGCTTCTCGTTTCCAACTTGTGCTCAAGGGCCCGGTATGCCGAGCATGGTTCTTAGGCGAGTGCTTCATACGCCAGACCTTGGGTTTGCCGCATCAGGTAGTTCCCATGGCACCTCCACCATCTATTGGATCTACAGAGAGTCTCTCCTCCGGGGAGGTGATTGATTTTACTCAAGGCGTGGACGCCGACTTCTTTCTCGGAAAGGGGGGACTATGCGACATTTATCCAGACACATCTCATGCCTCCCTTGACGGGTACTCGTGCTCGTGCAAGGAGAGCAGCAAACGCCCCTTTGATGAGCAAGGCTCGAGCATCGAAGGATAGGGCCAGAGGGGTGCCCCCCACTAGACAGGGCTTCGGTTGGCCAGAGCTTCCGACCGAGTTGACATGATGGCGGTACACCGGAGAGGCTTACCAGATTTTGATTGAGCCTCTAGTGGCTGGTCATAGATATGTCAGAGCTCCTTACTCACTGTAGACCGCCCTCGAGAACTCTCCGGCTCCGCGCTTGCGAGGGCGCGAATTCCGTTTTGTTCTCTAGCTACTACAAGTTCGGACTCAATGTCACGGTTCTGAATCTAATCTCGCAAAGTGTAATGCAAGACCAATAAATCACCAAAGAGTCCAAATCCGGCAAATCGTTTTGGAAAACTGATTTTAATAAAGAAGTGCCAAACATGGACTGCTTTGCTAGATACAGAGTCGCCACCTATATATTTTATTTTGGGAAAATTTAGGAAACCCTGACTCGTGCCTAAGGCCACGTGTCCGTCATCATCAAAGTTGCCTCGACTTGGGAACTTGGGTACGAGAGGGGAAGGTCATGCAATGAGCACCCCCGCTCGCCCGATCAAAGATCAGCCTGTACTAAGCATAATATTTTGTTTTTGAAAACGCATGTGTTCTTATTCCGGTTATTAACCTAGAATTACTATGTGATACACAAAGCATACAAGTATAGACTAGATCGCCTAAGTTGGAACAAAACATTGCATGTTCGTTTATTTGAAAACGGTCTAGAGGTGCTACTCGCAAGTAGGCTAAATCGCGGATTTCAATAAATTGTTCCAATTCAAGTAATCCAACCTTCACCCACAAGCATTCAAGCAATTAATCAAATAAGCAGTTAGCCTCATGGCAAGCATGCTAACATGGCAACATACACATCTCATGCAGTATGCTAAAGCGTAAACACTCACAGTGTACTCCGAGCTAAAACAGAGAACTAGTTAGACATCATGCATGATCCTAGTTCATGTTAAAATGGCTAATGCAGCACATGCAAAAATGCAACTCAGATAGGCTCGGCTATTCTAAGATGGCATATGAAATGCAACAATTCGATACATGTATTCAAATAGGTATTGAAATACAATGCAGTTAGTATGATGCGCCGAGCCCGGTGCATGCAATACAGATGAATGAATGCACGCATGCAAGCATAAGGATGCTAATTGAAACATGCCGTAAAATTAACCATTGTAAGCGGTTAAGTAAAAGGGAGAAAGAAATGGAGGTTGGAAGACATGCATCACACACACGCACGCTTATTACAACAGTTGGCTCTCTCGACGGAGGGTCCGAATAAGAAGCTAACTAGCTAATCTAAGCTAATTAAACTAATTATTATATCACAAAACTAATTAACTAACAAGCTAACTAATTATTACAAAACAAGCTAATTAACTAACAAATTAACTAACTAGTTATTACAACCCAAACAAGCAACTAAATGCATTAACTACTTAAGTACAAAACCAAAGCATAAACTAGCTAAGGAAAACAGTAAACAGAGGTCCTCGGGATGAGGAGTGTATGCATGCTCGGTCGCCTCGTTCAAAAATCCGTCGTGATGCCCCAACTTGCCTCTGTTCTTATTTGTTCTCAGAACCTTGCACCAAGCTCCAGAAAGCTTCTAACTCACCTTGGGGACCTGTAGGAACATGGCCGACCACCTAGGGATGCTTCCAGCCACTGGCCGACCACTTTCCATTGCTGCAGACCAAAAAAAGTGGTCGGCCAACTGGTTTTTCTGGCTGGCCGACCAATTGTTGCTGCACTTCTCCAGTTTGCTGCAACAGAGAGCAAGAAAGGGCATGGCAATGTATTTGCAAAGTATGTGTGCACAACCACCCTCCCTATCATTTCATAAGCTCAAGGGAGTATGGTTCTCGACCCTCGGGCCACCAATCACGCATCTCGATGCATGATGGCCGAGAAGCCAAATTGCAAAATTCAATATGAAATGAATGCACAAATAAACACATAAATGCCTTGAACTCTATCATATATGATCAAGAGCGTCGACGACCGAGAAATGAGGCACGTTTCATCACTTTAAATATGAAACGTCCCTCATTTCCTGTGTTTGGACTAACACCTATTCCAAACAAAATGCAACAAATAACATGCATTACACAATGCAATGTAACATGGCATACACAATGCAATCAACAACATGGCATACACAATGCAATATAACATAAGCATGTAAACAACATGCAAATAACGACATGGCATACTCAATGCAATGTAACATGGCATACACAATGCTAAATGGACTTAAACCAAAAATGGACAGACCTCAGTCATGCCCAAATCAGTGGCCATAATGCTAAAATAAAGGCATGAAGATCAAGACAAGCAAACTCAATGCATTGGCCCATCAACTAGACATAAGAGCACAACTCTCAAGAGTGCTCAAGGAGTGACAAGCATGGAAGTGTAACAACACTACATGTACTGAAATTAAGTAAGAAATGATGTCAAATCATTCAAACAACACAAGTATGGCATGCTAGGGTCCTTAAAGCATAAGGCTAGTAAAGAGGATTACAAAGGGAGCATGCAATACATGGCATAAATGCATGAACCAATCATGGACAGAGCTCAAATAGGTCTAAACAAAGACCAAAACATGCTAAGATGGGGGCCCAAAGGTCTAGGCAAGATGGCATACATGCTAGGCCCAAACAAGGCAATAATGCATAACTCCTAAACCACAATGAAAGAGTGATATGCATGAGAATATGACAATGCTACATGCTCTGAAATCAAGTATTAAATGATGCCAAATCATCCAAATAGCTCAAAGATAACATGCATGAGGCATTAAAACACAAGGCTAGCAAGGCCAATTGCACTACAACTATGCAATTCATGAAGCATATGGTCAAGGCAACCTAAAACGGTCCTAGAACATGTCAAAATGATACTAAAACATGTATGGAAGGAAGCCAAAACAAGCTAGCATGAAGGGCATAAGGCATGGAATATGCAAGGCAAATAAGGTGGATTACACTACACCTACCAAGACCAAGCATGAGATGACTTAACCAACAAAAATCAGAGTTATATCATGGCAAAATAACCCCAAAAACATATTGAAATGATAGCTCGCAAGCTTAGGCATTAAGGCATACGCAATGGTTCATGTTAAGGCATAAAAGGCAAACCCTCCAACGCATTGAATAAGTGAAAGATGCAGGTGTATGACCACACTATATGGACTGAAATCACATATGAAATGATACCAAATCATTCAAATAGGCCAAACAATGCATGCTAGTGGACTTGATACACAAAGTTAACAAGCTAGAATGCATTATAGCTATACAAAGCATGGCATGCATGACCAAAACAACACAAATCAGAGCTAGAGCATGCTAAAACATGGACAAAAGCTTCTTAGAGTTAAGCCCAAAGCATGCTAGAATGATGGTCTAAAGCATGATACACATGAGGCTAGTTCATGGAATTGCACTACAAGTGCACGAAGCATGCAAGGGCCAACCAAACCAAACCTTAACAGAGGTATGACATGGCAAAACAACACCAAGAACATGCTGAAATGGACTCAAAACAAGCTAGAAAGACGTGCTACTTCATGAAGTATACAAGACTAGTTTGTAAGATTTACACTACAAGTGTATAAGGCATGCATGAGGTGATCAAGACAACCAAAAACAGTGGCATGCCATCTCAAAATAACCCCAAGTACATGCTAAGAACAAGCCAACACAAGCTTAATAAACATGCTCAAAGATAAGGCATTCAAAGCAAGCATTCAAAATACAAGGAGAGGGGATGACCCTCTCCTATTTGGGACCCCAAAACCACCTTTCCACCACTGAAAATCCTCTAGATTTCAGTGGTAGAAAGGTCATGCAAAGGCTAGAACAAGAGCCAAAAGGGATAGCTCAAAACAAGGCCTAACAAGGCCTAAGAGGGGATAGACCACCCCCAACAAAAAAGTGACCTTAAACAAATATTTTAAGCATGCAAAAACAGAAATTTTTGTAGTTAAGAGTTAAGCTTAAATCATCATGCAAATAGGGTTAAAAGCTTAAGCAAAACAAAGGGTTAAAGGGTTAGAAACTCACCCTTGATGAACACCTTCAAAGCTGCAACTCCAGCAACTTCTTTGAGCTCAAACCAGTCCAAAACAACCAAAACAAACCTCAAGAAGCCTCAGCAACAAAAGGATGGTGTTTGAGTGTGTGTTTGTGTACAAAAGTGTGATAAAATGACACTTTAAGGCACAAAAATGAAAGAGATGGAGGATTATAGAGACAAGGGTGTATCTATAACTCCAGCCACTAAAATCTGAACCTAAGGCATGAGGGAGGAGGTTCTCTCTTATAGAGAACAAAACTCAAGCTTGTTGGACAAGCTTTAGCCTCAAAGCCATCCCTCCATACACGTGTATGGAGGATGGCTTCTGTGCCTTCTAGCTGGCACAGCTATACTGAAAATATCTCCAAAAAGGTGATGAAAAGCAGCCGACCACTTGAAGTGATCGGCCAGCTACTTGAAGTGGTCGGCCGACCACCACAAGTGGTCTCCCAAGACAAAAAGTGGTCGGCCAAGGGGGGAGAAGGTCTACAGCATGAAAGCAAGGCAGTGTGTGTGGTGGCCGACCAGAAAAGGTGGCCCAAAGACCAAGGAGACCAGTTGGCCGACCAGAAAACTAGCTGGCGGGAGGAAAAGTGGTCTCCAAGGGGAAGAACTGGTCTCCCACCCTTGTTCCACCTTCCAAACAAGGAAAACAAGGTTTGTACCAAAAACAAACCAAAAATGATGCAAGACGAAAGTTCGGGAGTTAAGGTGCGAGGCCGGGAGACTCAAAAACTAGTCTACGGGCATCAAAAGTGGTCTACGACCACAAAAATGGTCTCCCGGACCACAGTGTCCCTCTAGGTAGAGGCAACAAGGTGTGGTTCAAAAACCACACCAAACGAAGAATGTTAAGCAGTCCCGAGTCAAGGCGTGCGGCCGAAGGCTCCGAAAATTGGAAACTGGTCTCCAAACGAGGAAAGTGGTCTAAGACCACAAAAGAGTGGTCTACAGACCTCCCACTCCTTCCAAGGAAGGAAAACAATGCTTGGGCCGCAAACCGAGCCAAAGCACAAAGAGTTCAGAGGCTCGGAGGCAAGGCACTCAGCCGAAAACTCAAAATGAGCACAACATGCGCAATCACTGAGCGCTCAATCGATGACGTCTGAGTCTTAAGGTCGGTCAAAAATGGGGTGTCTACACTAACCTCCAGTATGTATCATAGTTTTTCATTTTTTCCATTCTCTCTCAGATATTCATTCCTTCCGGACACTGATCATTCCCAAATGCATTTACAGGCACCTCCAGGATACACCAAGGATCTACTAAAGCTATTAGCCTCATTCGAGGGCATGATCTTGAGGAGGGAGGCACTGCTCAGCTTCCACAACATTCAAGTAATTTCTTCAGTTTTCTTACATTCCAGTCATCACATTTCCACCGACAGACTGAAACTGACATTTCAACTGAAAATTTTCCCACGCTGCACTAATATATTGTATTTGAAATACTACATTTTCATACTGTATTCATACTCTGTACCTGACCTCTACATATATACATTCTGTACACCATACTTGCATATGATACACATACTATGGCTGACATATACTAACTGCCTTTTCAGGTCCCACCCTTACCGACAGCACCATCGGCAGCAACAGTAGGACCATTAGTACCCCTTCCAGCAGCAGGGAGAGAGAGAGAGAGACAGGCTCCAGTGCACAGCCGAGGCCGAGGTAGGAGCGCCCGAGCTGAGAGTGGCCCTCCAGAACCTATTCTGAGCAAAGATGATACTGAGACCAGCGAGGCTGAGGAAGCGGTGAGTCAACATTCAGAGTCCTCAGAGAGCAGAGAGGATGACGCTGTCTCGGTTTCTGCTAGTGGCGATGATGCCGAGTCAGGCTCTGAGGCAGAAGGCGACGACGATTCTGGTTCCGGTTCTGATTCAGCATCTAGTTCAGATAGCGGCGTAGATGGAGACAGCTCTGCAGAGTCTGCTCCGCTGAGGAAGAGGACGAAAAGGGCCTCTAGAGCTTGAGATAGCTGGTGCTGATCTACCTATATTTTTTTTGCTTAGTTTCTTTTGTTAGTAGTGTTAGCACTTTGTACAGCTTCAGACGAGTTTTATTTGCTATAAAAACTTGTACTGCACTTTTTGTAAAAATAACCATGATCGGAATGGAAACCAGTTTTTGTATGAAAAAAGTATTGTATTTTGCATTCTGAGCATCGCATAGCATAGAAATGAGATTGAACTTGATTGATGGAAATTGCACATTGTATTGCCATAACCTTCTTAATCAGGTAATGAATCGACTAACACTTAACAAACAGAATAAAACAACTAGATAAACAATTAACAACAACAACTCGATAAACAAAACAATACAAATATAACTCGATAAACAAAACAAGACAAATACAACTCAATGAACATGCTCAAGTCCAAAGGGACTCAAAACAAAACCTTGGAATGTGCAAAAAGCAGAACAAAACATAGGTTCTCCGCACTCTCAACACACAGGTGGACCACAGGACAGACAAGAAGGTTACTAACCATGAACAGAGGCTGTCGGCCACCAGTGGTGTCTGTCAACCACCAGTTGTGGCCAATCGGCTACAAAAGTGGCCTGTCGGCCATCACCACTGGCCGGTCGGCCATCAATGTGAAAGACCTCCAGATTGTTGCCACTTGTCTTCCACTCAGTCCCTTATCCTCTACAAAAGCTGGGACTTCGTAGTTTCTTCATTCCAGCTCTGTTTTTTGCCACAAATGGAGCCATTTTTTACCAAAAAACTCTCAAATTGGATTGCCACTTTAGATGGCTCGGAAAAAGTGAATTTTTGGGGTTTCGGGATAAACGCACTATTCCCGCTAAGTCGTTATCCACGGCGTTTTCCGTTCCTTCATGCCGCGGCTAGATGTTGGAACTCGATTACGCACGTGTTTAGCTTCGGGGGGCAAGAGATGTGCCCTGCAATTGAAGAATTCCAAGTTTTGATGGAATCCCGGCGTGACAAGGAAATCTTGCCTCAATCCCGTTTTGGTCCTGCCCAAGCTTTGGGAAGGATGTGTGGACTCACCATGCACGAGGCTCGATCTCTGGCCCACAACGGAGAGCTGGACATTCCCAGTCTAATTCATCGATTTTTCGATGCCGATGATCGCAGCGACCGTCTTTGGCAGGGTTTTCAGCAACACGCCATTTGTTTGTGCATGTTAGCTCATTTTCTCCTTGCTCCTAATTTCAGCAGGTCTAGCATTCAGCTAGTTAAAGTGGCACGAGACTTGAAAGAGGGCAAGAGTTGTATTGGCTTGGTACTGGCCGAGACTTTGATGGGCTTAGACGCCTTTCATCGGCGAGAGACAAACAGATTTGCGGGAAGTCCACTACTCCTTCAGGTAATGTTTCTCACCCCTTCTCATATGTGTTTCTCACATTACTCAGCACTCATGCTCTGTTTTTCTCTCAAAGTCCTTTTCTCACTTTTTCTCTCAACATACACCTCGCTATTCTTTAATCTCTCTTTTCTTTCATCCCTCCCCAGATATGGCTCATGAACAAGCTGAAGGTAGTGGACTCTTGCTCTACATATTCAGCACAAGGCTATTTCTTTCACCAACAACTAATTAACTTCCCGAATGAAGGGTGGTGGTGCCATTAGATGTGCAACAGGTCTGCTTTTCATTCCGATTCAAGCGTCAGTTCGGACACGACCAAACTTGCCTAGAAGAGGGAGTAGAGTACCCGGCTTCATTCCCAATCTGAGGTTCATAGCTGGCTCGATACCCCAATGCTTGGAGGACAAGAGAACTTTTGGATCTCGCTCCCAATTTCAGTTGTGCCCTTTCTGGTGAGTGCTTGACTTGGCTTGAAGATAAGGCGCAAGCTGGGCCTACTCTAGCATCTGAAGCTTCTACGAGCTCAGGGAGGCGACGCATGAACACCTAACTCATCTATGCCCCAAGTTTATTGCTCTGATCTAACTTTTCAAGTTTTCATTTTGAATGTAATAAAAGCAACTTTGATTTGTATCAAGAGTTGGAGAACTTTGTATTGAAATCAATGAAATTCAAGTTGTGGGCACTGAAGATTTTCCTTTTGGTCCAAAAATGGTCTAAGTTGTAAAAAGATTAATTTGAGCAAAATCAACTTTTATCAAAACTTTTCAAAATCATTTTCGATAAGGATCACAACTTGACACACATGGAATCTATCCTCGAGATGTACAACCCCGAATCCAGAAATGGAAAATTGCCCTTTTACTGAATAGCATTGCTCAGCACTATAGTCAACTCTTCTCTCAGGGTAAGGATCACAACCGATCTTTCAAATAACGAACAAACAAGGATGCCTTGATCAAACACATGGACACAGTTGAGTTGGAGGTGTTTACGGCCAGACTTTAGAATGAAGTTGCCTACGTATCCCGAAGATAGGAATCAGGCCTTACGTAGTTCGGTTCGGGTTCACTCGGGTATTAACGCTTTCCTTTTGCACTCTAACTTTTGCCAAGGCCGCCCTTTCTGGGTTTTCAACCTTGCGAGCTCAATTTTTCTTTTTTTTTTCAAATTTTTTGTGCTCTAACTTTTGCCTAGGTCGCCCTTCCTGGTTTTCGGCCTAGCGAGCCTCTCAAGGGTAATATTTCTTCAACTTGTCCATGTTGATCAGTTGGGAAAATTCTAAGCCATCTAGGTCCATAAGAATAACGGCTTCACTCGACCAAATAGTCTTGATAATGTAAGGACCAGTCCAATTGGGTCTGAACTTGCCCCTAGGGTCATAGATGGGAGCTCGGTTATCTTTCAATACCAAATCCCCTTTCTTAAGATTTCGAGACTTAACTTTCTTGTTAAAAGCCTTGGCAATCTTGCGTTGATACCCTTGAACATGGTACAGTGCTTTCAGCCTTCTCTCATTGAACAGCATCAGTTCCTCAAACCTGCTCTGCTGCGAATCCGCTTCTGCTATCTGGTACTCAGCCACAACTCGCAGCGATGGCACCTCTATTTCAATCAGCAAAACAGCTTCCATCCTATAAACAAGAGAGTACGGAGTTGCCCCAGTAGATGTCCGAATCGAAGTCCTGTGGCCCCAAAGAGCAAATGGCAATTTGTCTGGCCAATCCCTATAAGTCTCAACTATTTTCTACGAAATGTGCTTGATGTTCTCGTCGACGGCCTCAACAGCTCCGTTGGTTTGTGGCTAGTATGTGGATGACTTATGAAAAGCCACGTTGTATTTCTCTAACAAGTTGATCATTTCTCTTTTGAAATGAGAGCCATTATCTGAAATGATCTCATTCGGGACTCCATAACGGCAAATGATGTTGTTGCGGATGAACTTAGCCACATGCATTGCTTTCAACGCTGCATAAGACTGAGCTTTCACCCATTTCGTGTAATAGTCGATTGCCGCCAGAATGTACTCGTGTCCATTTGACCCTTTCGGTGTAACTGCCCCAATGACGTCAATTTCTCATACTGAAAAAGGCTATGGTGAAGTCATGTTGTATAGCATTGACGGTGGGATATTCATACGATTCGCATGAATTTGGCATTTGTGGCATCGCCGAACAAAACCAATACAATCCTCCTCCATGGTAGACCAGTAGTAACCTTGCCTGAGAATCTTCTGGGCTAGCATTACTCCGCTCATGTGCGTTCCACACTCTCCCCCATGGATAGCCTCCATTAAACGCTTCGACTCTTCTACATCAACACACAACTTGTGCATTCCCAGATGACCCCTCTTATACAACTTACCCCCGTAGATGATAAATTGAATGGCCATTTGCCATATTGTCCTCTTATCTTTGGTATTTACCCCTAGTGGATAAACCTCATTTTCCAAGAAGTTCCAAACATCATAATACCATGGGTTTTGATCTTGCTCTTCATTTATTACGGCAATCAACTCGTAGGCCGACGTGTACCTCTGTTCAATAATGATCAGACACATCCAGACTCCAAACGGGATGTCCATCATGGAAGATAGAGTTGATAAAGCGTCAGCGAACCTGTTGTTTACTCTTAGTAGATGCGTAAAGGTTAGCTTCTTAAACCTAGGAATCAAAATATCTAGAGTTTGGTGATAGATCTTCATCTTTTCTTCTTTGACCTTCCAGTCTCCTTTTGCTTGAGACACAACTAGGTTCGAGTTCCCAATGAGGTCCAACCTTTTTGCCCCTAGTTCCAAGGCGGCTTCCAATCCAGCGATACACGCTTCATATTCTGCCTCGTTGTTGGATACTTTGAACCGAAGTTTGAAAGCTAAAGGTATATGGGAATTGTTAAGTGCTATCAACAACACCCCTATCCCATAATCGTACTGGTTAGACGCTCCATCAAAGTACATTGTCCGGGTTTCTTCCTCAACCTGCAAAGTGGCTTCATCTAGGAATAGGAATTCTACCACTTCATCCCCTTCCACTGGGTGATCTACCAAGAACTCAACTACCGCTCTCTCCTTAACAGACTTGCGAGTAACATATTTTAGATCAAATTTGGAGAGAAAAAGCAACCAACGGGCTAGTCTGCCCGTAAGTGTTGGTTTCTCAAAAAGATATTTGATGGGATTTAATCTCGAAACCAGAATTATGGAGTTAGTTAACAGGTAGTGCCTTAACTTCCTGGTAGCCCATACCAAGGCTAAGCAAGCTTTGTCCAACGGGGTGTAACGGGTCTCATAATCCGGCATTTTCTTGCTCAAGTAGTAGATGGCTTTCTCCACCCTATCTTTAGATTCCTAAGCAAGCATGCATCTCATCATTGTATCCGTTACTGACATATACAGAATCAACGGCTTTTCCGGCTCTAGCGACGACAACACAGGCAGATTCTGAAGGTACTGTTTGATCTGCTCAAAAGCAAACTGACATCGGTCATCCCACTAGAATTTCTTTCCTTTCTTCAGGAGACCAAATAGTGGTTCACAACTCAAGGTTAATTTTGAAATAAACTGCCTTATGAATTGCACTTTACCCATAAAGCCGCGTACCTCCTTTTCAGTCCTTGGTGGTGGCATTTCTAGAATGGCCTTAATTTTGGAAGGATCTACCTCGATGCCCCTCTGTGTAATCAAGAATCCCAGCATTTTCCCTGCTGTCACGCCAAATGTACACTTCTATGGATTCAGCCTCAACTGATATTCTCTAATCCGTTGGAAGAATTTCTTCAAGGCAGTGTAGTAGCCCTCTCTTTCCTTGGACTTGACAATCATGTCGTCCATATACACCTCAACCTCTTTGTGGATCATATCATGTAGAGTCGTGGTTGCAGCCCGTTGATAGGTAGCCCCAGCATTCTTCAACCCAAACGGCATCACCCTGTAGCAGTAGGTTCCCCACGGTGTGATGAAGACAGTTTTCTCTCTATCCTCGGGTGCCATCAGAATCTGGTTATACCTAGAAAATCCATCCATGAAGGAGAGCAATGCATAGCCTGCGGTGAAGTCTACCAATTCATCGATGTGCGGTAAAAGAAAGTCATCATTCGGACTAGCTTTATTCAGACCTTTGAAATCCACACACACCCGAATTCTGCCATTTTTCTTTGGCACCGGAACAATGTTGGCCAACCACGTCGGATACTCAGATACTAGCAAAAACCCTGCGTCTATCTGCTTGGTGACCTCTTCCTTAATCTTTAAAGCCCAATTTGGGCGTATTCTCCACAACTTCTGTTTGATGGGTCAGGCCTCGGGGTCAAGAGGGATCTACAATCTCAAGATCGATTCTAGGCATGTCTTCGTAGGACCACGTGGAAACATCTTTGAAATCTTTTAACAAAGCGACTAAGCGCTCGCGTTCCTCCGAAGACAATGTGGACCGGATCTAGACCAGACACGGATCATTCTCAATACCCACATTAATTGGAATGATTTCATCAACAAGGGGTTTTACAAACCTCTCCTCCTCTCGATCAATCAAATGTTTCAAAACCAGAGGAATTCCTTCCTCATCATTTTCATCAAAATTTTGAAAATCATGATCAATGCAATAAACAAGAGGCACGAAAAAGTATTCAGAATCTGCCACAGCGTTCTCATTCAAAAGATCCAATTCATCTAATTCCTTGGTTACAACCGACTCAAAAAAAAAAAAAAGGCGACCTGGACAAAACTTCAGCATCCAAGTTATCAACCCCAGGAATACTGGACTCCGACTTAGAGGAACTAGAATCAGATTCTGGCTCCACAGACTCTGTGGAATCAGATTCCGACTCACTACCCGATTCAAAACTACTGGACAAGAAGCCCTGCTCCAGTTGCCAAATGAGGGACGGTATATCAGATGCATCCAGAATACCACCGGAAGGGTCCACACTTGATTGGTATCCGATCATGGAAACGGTTAGGTCATCCCCCAAGCTCTTCGGGTTGATTTGAGGATCCAAAAGGAGACATGCCAGTGCTGCTTCTATCTCAAGTTCACTGCTGTTGGACTTACTTTCTGTGCTCTGTTCAGCCTCAGCAATTAATTCAGTCTGTTCCTCTATGGCTTCACCCTCTTGCAGTTGTAAGTCGAAGAAAATCTCGAAGCCGGGTAGACGCCGCTTCTCAAAGTTCAACCATGGCTCAGGAAAGCCGCAAAATGGAAAGTTTTCCCCCTCCTAGACAAAGTAGCTGTTCAGAGTTCCCTGGATTGGTCGGTACACAAGCTCATAGTGCTTCCTACTTTGCTTTGCTCTGGCTCTTCTGACCATTTCTTTTCCTTTCCTCACCTAGTCTTCTTTGGTGGGTATATAGCCCAAGCCAAAGGCATGAGGATTATGTGGCACGTCGGCCAATGCAGCGACGCCTTTCTAGCCACTTCTTCCTAATCCCATTCCGGGCATTGTAGACACCCCATTTTTGACCGACCTTAAGACTCAGACGTCATCGATTGAGCACTCGGTGGTAGTGCATGTTGTGCTCGTTTCGAGCTTCGGAGTTTTGGCTGAGAGCCTTGCCTCTGGGTCTCCGAACTCTTTGTGCTTTGGCTCGGTTTGTGGACTGAACCTTGTTTTCTCTTCCCAGAGGGAGGGAGAGGTCTTGTAGACCATCTCTTTGTGGTCGTAGACCACTTTTCGCGGTGGTAGACCACTTTTTCCCGTTTGGAGATCAGTTCCTGATTTTCAGAGCCTTCGGCCGTGCACCTTGTCTCGAGACCGCTTAACGTTCTCCGTTTGGCGTGGTTTTTGAACCACACCTTGTTTCCTCTATCTAGAAGGACACTGTAGTCGGGGAGACCACTTTTGTGGTCATATACCACTTTCGGTGCTCAATAGCTGGGTTTCGAGGCTCACGGCTGCGCGCTTTGCCTCCCGAACTCTCGTTTTGCATCCGTGTCGGTTTGTTTTTGGTACAAACCTTGTTTTCCTTGCTTGGAAGGCATTACGAGGGTGGGAGACCAATTTTTTCCCTTTGAAACCACTTTCCTTCCCGCCAGCCAGTTTTCTGGTCGGGAAACTGGTTTTCTTGGTCTTTGGGCCACCTTTTCTGGTCTCCCACCCTACCATTGGCTTGCTTTCAGTGTGGAGACCACTAATTCCCCCTGCTGACCACTTTTTTTTCTGGGAGACCACTTGAAGTGGTCGGCCGACCACTGCAAGTAGCAGGCCGACCACTTTAAGCGGTCGGCAGCTCTCCCCCTGTTTTGGCAGATTGTGTGGATACCAGCTGTGCCAGCTGGAGGGCACAAACTGTATCCTCTATACACGTGTATAGAGGGATTGCATCCAAGTTTTAGCTTCTCCAAGAAGCTTGAACCTTTGTTTTCCTATAAGAGAGAGCCTCCCTCTCCATTGCAAAGGTTCAAAAATTTTCCAAAGGCATAAGCATATATCTCTCTATATCTCTATATTTGGTGCCTAAAGAGTGTGTTGTTCTTCACTTTTGCACCACAACCTTTAACCATACACCCCCATCATTGAACTGAGGTTCGTGGAGGACATTTTTGGAGGTTAAAAATCTAATTCTTGGCTGAGAAATCTGCTGGTTTTGCAGTGCTTCAAGGGTAACCTCTTTTCTCCCTTTTAAGCTTTATTTTGGTTGCTCTCTTGGTCTCATTTACATACTTATTTAGGCCTTGCTTTCAACTGGAAAAAGTTTTGTATTTAAGTGTTTTTTATGTTTGTTTAAGGCCTCTCGGGTGTTGGGGGTCTTTTACCCTCTTGCATGCCTTGTTTGGCCTTGTTTTGTGCCATGGTTTAAGGCCTTTGAGCTAGTCCTTGCTTAGCCTTCTAGCCATTGAAATCTAGTGGATTTTTAGTGGTAAGCATGTGGTTTTGAGGCCTCAAATCAGAGGGGGGTGATCCCCTCTCTTCTTATTTTGTTTGCTTGCATTTTTGGCCTATCAAAGGAGCACGCATCTTCATACTTTCAAGGCTTGGTTCAGGCACTTTTTCATGACTTTTAGGGCCTTCCTTAGCTCTGTCTATGGCTGGTTTGGCCACCTTGTGTTTGCTTCTTGTATGTGTAATGTATTCCCATTTGTGGCTCATCAAAGTAGCATGTCTTTCTGGCATGTATTGGCTCCATTTCAGTAGATTTTTTGCCATCATTTGACATGTCATGACTCTGTTTTTGGCTGGTTTGGTAGCCTCTTACATGCTCCATATGCTTGTAGTGTAAATCTTGTTTACTAGCTTTTTTTGCATGATGTTTTGGCTCATTATTCTAGCATATTTTGGCTATGCTCCAGCATGATTTTGTTCATATTTTGGACTGTTCTAGCTCTGTTTTGAGGCTTCTTGGTCGAATGATGCTTGTCATGCATGCTTGTAGTGTAATAGCCTTGACTAGCTTTGAATTTTGAGGCCTCTTGCATACTTAACTTGAGGTATTTGCATGTTTTGGCATCATTGAGAATGATATTTCAGAGCATGTAGGGCTGTTAGACTTCCATATTTTCCACTCCTTAAGTGCTCTTGAGGGTTGTGCCTTTATGCCCTATTTGTGAGCCATTACATGAGCCTCATTTTCGTGCCTTTCAAGTCATCATCTCAACCCATCTTTGCTACTGTTTTGGACTGCATAGGGTTTGTTTGGGGTTGGTTTGGCCATTTGAGCATTGTCTTGCATGCCTCTAGTGTAATCCACTTCACTAGCTTTGACGCTTGAGCCTTTCAACATGCATTACATGGGTTGTTGGCATGATTCTAAGTCATTTTGCATGCCATTTCAGTGCTGGAACATATGCCATTGTACCCCATGTTTCATCCTTTCAATGCTTTTGGAGAGTTGTGTTTTGAGCCATAAGCTTTGGCTGATATGCATGCATGTTTGTATAGCATTTTGAGTTTCTATCTTAGCATGTGTGGCCACTGATTTGGACATGGCTGAGGCCTATCCATTTTGGTTTAAGTCCATTGTGCATTGAGTATGCCATGTGGTTCATAGCATTGAGAATGCCATGTTGTTGCATGATTGATTATTGCATTTGTGCATGCCATGTCCATTGCCTAGCGTATGCTAGTTACCATGTGCATTGTGTATACTAGTTGTCATGAGCATTGTGTATGCCATGTAGTTCATAGCATTGTGTATGATAGTATGTTAGTTGCATGTTTTCATGCTTGTCCCTTGCATCGTGTTCATATGCTTGTTTCATTGCATTGAATGTTTGCATGCTTGAGCCGCATTGTGCATGCCATGCCATGTTATTTGTTGCATTGTGTTTGGAATAGAAGTTAATCCAAACACAAGAAACGAGGGACGTTTCATACTCGAAGTGATGAAACGTGCCTCAATTCTCGGTTGCCGACACTCTTGACTATACATGATGGAGTTTTAGGCTTTATGTGTTCGTGTGTGCATTCATTTCATATTGAGTTGTGCAATTTGGCTCCTCGGCCATCATGCATCGAGATGTGTGATTGGTGGCCCGAGGGTCGAGAACCACACCCCCTTGAGCTTATGTAATGAGAGGGAGAGTGGTTGTGCATACATGTGTTGCAAATACTTTGCTATGCCGCTTTCTTGCTCTCTATTGCAGCAAACTAAAGTCTGGCAGCAGAAACTGGTCGGCTGACCAGATAAAGTGGCTGGCCGACCACTTTTTCTACTTTTCAGCACAAAAAGTGGTCGGCAGGTGGTCTCTAATGCCAACAACTGGTCGGCAGCCCTCCTACAGATTCCCATGATGGAATTTCAGCCTTCTGGAGTTTTTTGCAGTGTTTTGAGACCAGTTGCAAACAGAGGCAAATCGGGGCATCGCGATGGATTTTCGCACGAGGTGACCAGGCACGCATCCTTCGTCATCCAAGGTAGATTTGAGGCAGCCTATTTCATATAGTTTACATGCTTATTCAATTGCTAACTTAGTTAATTTGTTAATTAGTTAGAGTTGTGTAATAATTAGCTGTAGCTTGTTATTCATTCTGTTGTGTAATAACTAGTTTAATTAGATTAGCTTAGATTAGCTAGTTGGTTCTGTATTATTCATTCAGACCCTCCGTCGAGAGGGCACAACTATTGTAAATAAGTGTACGTGTGTGTGATGCATGTCTTCCAACCCCCATTTCTTTCTCCATTTTATTTACCAGCTTACGATGGTTAGTTTTAGAGCATGTTTCAATTGGCATCCTTATGCTTACATGCACCGGGCTCGGCGCATCATACTAACTACATTGTATTTCAATTCCTGTTTGAACACATGTATCAAATTGCATTTCACATGACATTTTAGAATAGCCGAGCCTATCTTAGTTGCATTTTGTATGTATTGCATTAGGCATTCTTGACATAGCTAGGATCATGCATTGATTTCTAACATAGCTTTTGTTTTGGCTCGGAGTACCCGGTAAGTGTTTATGCTTTAGCATCCTTGCATGTGTGTGAGTGACTGTCATAATAGCATGCTTGCCATGAGACTAACTACTTATGTGATATAACTGCCTGAATGCCTGTGGGTGAAGGTTGGATTACTTGAATTGAAACAATTCATTGATTACGAGTTTTAAGCCCACTTGAGAGTGGCAAATCACTATGTTTTCTAAGCCCACTTAAGGGTGGCAAAATTCGCATTTTAGCCTACTTACGAGTAGCAAACCGCTTTCAAAAACAAACATGAGATGTTTTGTTCCAACTTAAGCGATCCAGTCTATACTTGTATGCTGTGCGCATCACATAGTAATTCTAGGTTAATAACTGGAATAAGAGCACATATGTTTTCAAAAACAAGATATCATGTTAGTAAAGGCTGATCTTTGATCGGGCGAGCGGGGGTGCTCATTGCATGACCTTTCCCTCTCGTACGCAAGTTCCCGAGCCGAGGTAACTTTGGTGATGACGGACACGTGGCCTTAGGCACGAGTCAGGGTTTCCTAAATTTCTCAAAAATAAAATATTTAGGCGGCGACTCTGTATCTGGCGAAGCAGTCCATGTTTGGCACTTCTTTCTAAAAATCAATTTTTCAAAACGATTTGCCGGATTTGGACTCTTTGGTGATTTATCAATCTCGTATTGCACTTTGCAAGATTAGATTAAGAACCGTGACATTGAGTCCGAACTGTAGTGAGCCCAATAAACAAAACGGGATTTTCTCGGGACGTTCGGGCGCGTCTACAGGCATGTGCTGTAACTTATTCATGAAGTACGCAGATTGGGCACTGACATAGAAGCCTTCATCGACAGCCAGGATACTCTGCACTACTCGGGCCTCAGCCAAGGTAAACCCGGAAAGAAAAACATCCTCCTCGCCGTGCACAATTTCCAACATAGGTGTAGTAACCTCCTGCGAAAGATGTATAGACGAGTTCCCGAACACTATGGCCACCCCTTTCTCATGGGGGTACTTCAGCATTTGATGGAGGGTAGAAGAGACAGCTTTTACTTGGTGTAGCCAGGGTCGCCCAAGCAATAAGTTGAAAGTGGCTGGAACATCCAAGATGTGAAACTCAATATCCTGTTGTGCGAGTCCACCCTGTACTCTGATATGCACTGTTCCCATCACTTCTCTACTTATATTGTCGTACGCTCAGATCATCTGGGCCGTAAGCACAAAATCGGCCAGTTTCAGGCCAATAACATAAGCCGTGCGGCATGGACAAACATTAATTGCTGACCCGGTGTCGACTAGTGCAACTGGCACCCACTTTTCCTAGCACTCTACGGATATGTATAGAGGCTTGTTGTGTACAGAGCCTTTTGGCGGTAATTCCTTATCGAAAAAGGTCAAAGTTGGCATAACACCTCCTGGGAAGACGAATCCCACTAGTTGTTCCGTGGTAGTGTCGATGGACAACTTTGCTTTATCCATCGTCGATAGTACAGCTTGCCTATGCACGCGTGAAGCCATAAACAACCCCTAGATAGATATGTTTGCTTGAATCTTTTTCAACTACTTCAGCACAACCTCTTCCTTTAACAGCTTTTCCTTATGTTTCTCAGCTTCCTTATCCTTCCCAGATGCCTTGGGTTGGTCTAAGTGTGGGGGCTTGAAGTACTGCCCGCTTCTAGTCATATGATCCACCTCCTCAGAATACCAAGTGTCGTCTGGTAAGTCTTGGCCCCAATCCTCATCAGTGTGGGCAAGATGCAGATCATCATCTTCCCACTATACTCCTCTGGCAACCGACAGGCAATTGTCTGGTTCCATTGTAATTACTCTTACATCACAGTCATCCCCCGTAGGGTGTTTGGCTTTTCCAGCTTTCTGACTATTCTGATCCCTTTCTTGTTCAAACCACTTCAGTGCGGCTTCTTGTTCCATATCAGCAGTACTAACAATGCCTGATTCCCGAGCTAAATTCTTAATACCGGTGCTCTCCGGCAATTTCCCCTTGTCCTTGGCCCTTCTGGCCTTCGTAGCAGTTCCTGCTTCTGGCTCTTCTATCTTTGGTTAAAATCCCTCATCCACATCAGGTTCATCACTAAGCCACCCAGAGTTGTTAGTCAACCCGTTCAGATCGAACCAGTTAATATGCACATCTCCTAAATCTTGCTCATCGAAGAATTGCAGATTGTTGATGTCTTCCTCCAGGTCGGCTAGGTCACCTAATCCTTAGCTTAGGCCATCCTTCCGGACCACACTAACCTCCATTCCTGTTGGCAACTCCACTTTTGGTTTGGCCTGACTGGTCGGCACAATATAACGGCATGGGTTGTATTCCTCCTCAGATAAATCCACGAAGCCCTCAGGCACTAAACTGACATTCTCATTCTCCACCAAGGCTGATCTCCCTCCATCTTCCACTATCACCACCACAGGTTCAATTTGGATTGTTGACGTGTTCATCATGCACAAGTCTATGCTCTTAGGGATGAACAACGTCGGCTTAGGTAGGTGGGAGGGAGTGATGTATATACTAGGGTCGTAAGGGATGGCCAGTGTTTGTATGAGGTTTACCTGTCGGGGTGGAGGGGCTTGATTATGTGGTGAGAGAGGATTTGTAGTGACATTGGGTTTTTCAGGAGGTGCTATCACCTTATTGTCAATAAGATCTTGAATCTCATGACGCAATCTAAAGCACTGATCAATATCATGACCATGTTGTTGGTGAAAGGCATAGTATTTATCTGAGTTGTGTTTTAGAGGGAGAGGATAGGGTAGTGGACGTTGTTCTAATGGCTTAAGATGCCCCTTTTTTATTAGGACCCTCAAGGCCGCAGATAGAGACATGTAGAGTGGGGTAAAAACCTTCTAGCCTCGAGCCTGATGGCTTGAGGTTTGAGAAGTTGTATTGGAGGTACCGGCAAAGGGGTTAGCAGTCTTAGGTGTGGTGGTGACCACGCTTACGTCTGAAGGCCTTGCAGCTGCACTACTACTATTAGTCACATTAGAACTGCGTATGAAAGCCCTCTTAGGCTGCTCCTTCTCACTGTCTATTAGCCCCAACTTCATTGCATCCTCAATTTGCACCCCTATTTCGTGGAACTCAGCAAAAGTAGACAAAAGTAAGACTATCATCTTCTGTAATAATCTTCCTTGCAAGTTACGGACCACCATTCTGATCTAGTCCTTTTCAGATGGCCGAATAGTCATCATAGAGGCCTTGGCCCTCCACCAGGTCACAAAATCCGAGAAGCCCTCCTTCGGCTCCTGGAGAGTTGCTTCAAGATCACGAGTAGTGACCTCGATCTGAGTATTGTAGGAGTACTGCGCTATGAAGGCCTCAGCCATTTCCTCCCAGTTTTTCTTCACAGAGTCTTCAAGCTTGGCATACCAAATGGCCGCTATACTCGACAGGGTCCGGCCAAAGAGCGACAGCTTCTGTAGTCTGGTAAGACCCATGGGTCGTAGGATGTCAGAGAATAGCCGCAAATGGACCGTAAGATCCCTGGAACCGTCAAACCGGCCTATGTGCAGCATCTTGAATCTGTCTGGCAGAGTTACTGCGGAATTTGTATAGCCATCTTCAATATCAGGGATCAAATTCACGCCCTATGCCCGTTTAAAGAGCTTTTCCAGCTTGCTCACTTTCAGTGCAGTAGGGTCGACCTTGAATTCAAACGGCGCCTCCGTCAGGAAAGCCGGTGCCTTGGAGGTCTGAGGTGGGATAGGATCTGCCTGAATGCCCGCATTTTCCTGGACATTAATTATGACCCTGGGTGCCGGGATTCCTGCTGGGAGTGCATGAGATATAGAGGCTACTGTCGGTTATGGTTACTGTTGCTGAAGCCTATCTATTACCTCTGCTTGGCAGGCTACAACCTCAGCTTAGTAAGCTGTGGTCTCAGCTTGTCGGGCAGCATCTAGCTACATGTTCTCAATAGTCTGCTAGAGTTGGCAAAGCATATCTTCCATGTTGACTGGAGGATTTTGAACTGCTGGAACTGGCGAATACCCTCTGTTTGGAGTAGAAGTAAATGATTGGGCCTGAATAGGCACATGCGGGGTAAAAGGTGACTGCTAAATTGGCAAATTCTATCGAATCCTTCTCCGTCTAGTAATCGGCGGGATTGAAACAAACACTGGTTGTCCCTGACTAGATCCCTAGATCTGTAAATCGTTCTAACTCAAGTCCAAAGTGCTTAGGGGGTAACCAAATTGTCTGAAGTAATGGTGAAAGACTACCTTGCAAAAAGAAACAAAAAATCAGAAACCGCACAGCACCTCGGCTCAGACAGAAACAACACACAGTTGCAATCATAAGTTGGAGAACTGTACTTAAACACTGATTTATGCCCCAAAACTAATACCCAAACTTGCAACTGATACATACATTCCTGCAGAGCTTCACTCTAAAAGCACATATCAAGCAAGTAAGAACTAAAACACCCCTAGATGGGGTAGGGTTACCCTGTCCTAATTTCATCAGGAGCTAGGGATCTACTACGCAAAACAAGCAATTTCAAACAATTCCTGCATTCGGGTGAGCAACCTGTCCTAGATTGGAACAGTCCCTATGGCTTCCGATATGCAACTAGGTCGATTGGTCAAAAAGGGTACCTTAGCAAGACTACCTCATATACCTCTCACACCTAACATCGAGAAGTGAAAAGGGGATCAAACGGTATAGCGGTAGTCCAGATCCAAGGGTTGTGTTCCCAACGTGGCAAAGCCTACAACCGGTAAGCCTTTTGGCAAGCTTTTCCAAGCGAGCCTTCGGCAAACCGTTCAAGAATAGAAGATGGCAAACACTGTAACTTAGGCACACTGATGCAAATGCAAATGTAAGGAAACACGTAAGTGTAGATAAAATAACATATCATGAGTTCGAGTCAAGTTCTCTAAATCCCCAGCAAAGTCGCCAGAAACTATGGACTCACCATTTTCTCGCGCTCCGTCTTTCGGAAAGGTTTGAATAGAAGGCCTCACAGTTCGGACTCCCGTGGTTCTGAATCTAGTCTCATAAGTGCAATGTGAAATTGATAAACACCAAGAGTCCAAATCCAGCAAACCTTTTGCAAAATCGATTTTAAATCAAATAATGCCAAAATTGGACTGTTTTGCCAGATACAGAGTCGCCACCTAAATATTTTATTTTGGAAAAATTTAGGAAATCCAGACTCGTGCCGAAGGCCACGTGTCCGTCGTCACCAAAGTTGCCTCGGCTCGGGAACTTAGGTACGAAGAGGGAAGGTCATAAAACGAGCACCCCCGCTCGCCCGATCAAAGATTGGCTTCTACTAATCATGATATGATTTTTTTATAAACATTATGTGTTCTTGTTCCGGTTATTAAACTAGCTTTACTATGTGATGCGCACAAGCAAGTATAGACTAGTTTGCTCAATTTGGAACAATTCAACTCATGGTTGTTTGCGAAAATGGTTTGAATTTGCCACCTCAAGTGGGCTTAAAGTTGCGGATCTACCACCAAACCTAGTGGGCTTAAAACATGATTTGCCACTCAACAAAGTGGGCTTAAAACGCACATTCGTTGAATCGTTCCAATTCAAACAACAAGCCTTCATCCACAGGCATTCGTGCAGTTTAGCATTTAAGCACATAGCCTCACGGCAAGCATGCTAATCACGGCAATATGGCAATCACACTCATCCAAGTATGCTAAAGCATAAAACTCACCGAGTACTCCAAGCCAAAACAGAAACTAGTTAGAAAGATGCATGATCCTAACTATGCAAGATGCCTAATGCAACACATGCAATATGCAATTAATAGGCTCGGCTACTAATATGACATATGGATTGATGTGAATAACATGCGATTAAACACGTATTCAAAGAAGATATTGAAATGACAATGCAGTTTGAATGATGCGTCGAGCCTCGGTGCATGCAAGACAAATGAATGGATGCAAGCATGCGATATGCTAATCTAAACATGTCCCTAATCTAACTATCAAAAACGATTAAATAAAAGGAAGAAAGACGTGGGGTTGGAAGACATACACACACACACATTTATTACAACATTATGCCCTCGCGAAGGAGGGTCCGAATGAATAAGCTAACCAACTAGCTACGCTAATTAAGCTAACTAATTATTATAAACCGAATTAATTAACTATTCTAGTTAACTAATTATTACAAACCGTAAACAAATAACTAGTTAAACTAACTAATTATTTACAACTTTTAATTAGCTACAACTAATTAATTACAACATGCATCTAAGCTAGATATTTAAGCGATAAGCTAGTTTGGAATGCAAGGGAGGCTCATGCACGTGCTCGGCTTTCACCCAAAAAGGGACTGTCTTGCAGTTGCATGTTCTGTTTTCACATTTGAACACCAAAGAAGCAGTCCACTTCCAGAATACCTCTGCTTTACCTCAGGAACACACTGTGCAAATTTCATTGGTGGCTGACAGGGGGTTAGTCGGCTACCAATGGTGGCCGGTCGGTTACCATTGGTGGCCGATCGGCCACTGGTGATGGCTCTTGGCCACTGATGGTCTGAGCTTCCTTGCTGCAACAAAGAGCAAAACAGAGCATTTCTCAAGGGTTGTTTGCACACTTTACCTCTCATTTTCATGGGGAAATCGAAGGATGGACAAGTTTTGGTTCACAAACCATCAATCAAGAAATTTCATTGCATGATGGCTTGTGAAACCAATTGCGCAAGATCAATGAATACAAAGACAAGACCAAAAGAACCATCACCCTATCATGCATGATCAAGGGCAATGGTGACCAAGGAAAGTGGCACATTTTATCACTTTTGAGTATAAATTGTCC
This sequence comes from Camellia granthamiana, assembly GCA_036172215.1. Lineage (NCBI taxonomy): Eukaryota > Viridiplantae > Streptophyta > Magnoliopsida > Ericales > Theaceae > Camellia > Camellia granthamiana. Next base: position 45,405,796 of record CM069903.1, on the reverse strand, counting down.
CATTTTCCTTATGTTCGAATTAACTTCCGATTCGAACACATGCAATACAACACGAAAGATGCTTATCTTGCCTCTTTTACTTGTCATTTTTTATTTACTCATTTTAATTATCAATTCATTCTTTAATCGATTGTCCATTGGTGAGTGTTCTCTAATGGAAAGATGGCTCAAACTATAAGTTACTTTAGGCATGAAAGAGGCATTACACTGTTGGTAATGAACCCCCTAAGGGATTAAACCATTAGGTGTAACACCTCCATTTCACACTTAGGCAAACAAGTGGTTTGAAACCACTTTCAAAGCAAACAAAAGAGTGAAGAATTGAGGGAGATTGCAGAGATTAAAATGCTGAAATTAAGTGTAAAACAACACTAAAACATGCTATCAACTCAAAACAATGGTGATTAAAGCTCTAAAACACCAAGCTAGTTGTCATGACCCAAACCCGCGCCCTATAGGTTTAGCATCGTAACCGGTCAGTAATCCTTACTGAACGCCTCTACAAATTAACATAATATTAGGGGCTAGCGGAAGCAAATAACAAATATACAATATCCATTGAGCTGTGCAGACTTATATGAGACAGAAAAATTTTAAACTTTATATATATATACACATCATCATTACGTTATTATATATATATACAAATTAGACAAAAAGGGACTTAGCCCTATTTATAAAATACACAAGACTTGGTTAACCAAACGAGAAAACAAAACTTAAACTTTAAATCACATAGCTATAGTCATTTGACATATCCAGAACGTCCACAGGAGGTACATAGGTTGGCTGACAAAAACAGATTCTAGGCAAATGTCTCTAAGCCTAGTCATTCGCCTGATCACCTACATACATAAATAATACAGTAAGCTAGAGCCCAGTGAATAATAACAGAGTAAAGGGTTTTAATGAATAATGTCTATACCAGATTCAGAAATCATAATTCAGATTCATAAACAGATTCATATTCATATTCATATTCTTGTTCAAATCAAATATAGAAATCAGAGTTCATGCTTAATCATACATGGTACATCCATTAGCGCTAACAGAACAGATGCAGAACATATGGTGGATATGAATAACCAATTCCATAAATGAACCTCCGGATCCGGGTAACAGAGAATAAACATGCTGAGCTCCATGATGGAGCCTCCGGTACGGGTAACAGATGGCAGACATAATAAGTTCCATAATGGAACCTCTGATACTGGGTAACAGAGAATATACATGCTGACCTCCATGATGGAGCCTCTGGTACGGGTGACAGATGACAGATGACAGACATAATAAGTCCCATAATGGGACCTCCGATATCGGGTAACAGCTAACAGATATCACATGTTGCTAAGGATGCCACGAATACATGTCATAAATGGGATAATCATTCATTGTACAGAACATATCATTTCAGAAAACAGATATGAATTTGTCATACAGAAAATAAATAAAGTTGAACATAACTTTACTAAGTTATTACTCACAGATAGTAGCAGAAGCAGCTCAGACAGATCAAGCAAACAATAGCGCGTGACCTACATAAACACATAACATATATACATTGAAGCACAATATTACTCCCTTGATCAAACTTGACTTTCTTGTTTTCTGTCTAAATAATTCGAAGGCCCATTACGCTTATTCTTTCTTTAGTCAAATGAATCGAGTTCTCATTTCACAAATCCCTTTTATTACTAAATCATTCTTTTCTGAATAAACCAATTCCTCACTTGGCTTCTTAATCAAGTATCACTAAGTTAATGACTTATTCTTTAATCAACTAATTTATGTTGATTGGTAGCTTATTAATCTTTATTGAGTTATAAATCATGTCTAGAATGCTTTGGGAAGAGACGAGAATAAAAATATGAACTAAATGCAACTTTTCAAAATATGCTGAGAATAGTTGTTCGCTCGAGCAAGCCTTTAGTCGCTCAAGCGGTCTATAAAAGACTATAAAAAGTACTGGAAGCTTTCAATTTGCGCTCGAGCGGCAATTAGTCCGCTCGAGCGGTCTGTAAAATTCCAGAATTTCAAACTTTTCAAAAATGGCTTCCAAACGCATTTTCAATTCTTTTTAAATCCATGCATATCTTGATCAAAACCATGAAAATGCCTTAGAAAATATAAACACTTATTTATTCATAAATTATTTGTTCAAAATCTTGAAACATAAAATTAATTTATTTAAATCAAAACCTTACTTAATTTCAAAATCAAAACCCATGAACTCATGGTTTTCTAAACTTCTTTTTCAAAATCAAATATACTATTAGAATATCAAAATTTGTAGAATTTGTTCATGTATGTATGAATTAGACTCAAAATCATTTAAGATATTCAAAAGCAAATCCAAAATAATTAGCTTCCATAATCATGAACATGCATGTAACTCATTTTATGTTCAAAACCCAATTTCTTCCTAATTCCATGAATTTAATCTCAAATCCTTCTCAATCTCAAGAAATCTATGATGCAAGTAAATTTACAATACCCATGATAAAGGTTCAATCGCTAAGTTTTTAACATAATTTTCAAACACTTCCAAAATCCAATTAAACTTGTATATATATAATTCAACCTATCAATTTCATGATTCTACTTTCAATTTGGGCGAAATCATTAATTATCATTATGAATCAACTTAGGGTTTTCAAGAAAAATCAAGACTTCCAAGAAAAATTAAAACTTCTCACACCACTTCTTTTTATTCCAATTTTTCCATTGATTATACACCCAAGGTTCATAATCCATAATCTTATCCCAACAATTGAATCCTAACACTTCAAACCCTAAACCTCCAATTTCCATGATATAACACTATATGCTCAAAAATGTAGATTTTGCATTTATATAATCAAAATACCACAAATCTATCTATTAATGCAAGTATTGAAGAAGAACTAGGACCCCCTACCTCAAGAATCAAACAAGAGAGCAAAGCTTTGAGAAAAATCCTTTGCAAATCCAAATTCCAATCGGTTGAAAATGTTGAGCTTCAAGCCTTCTTCACTTTTTGGTAAGAGATCTTGGCCAATTCTTAGGAAAATGGAAGGTATTTAAGGTCAAAAACCTAGGGTTTTCGAACCTAGGGTGAGAGGGATGAAGAGAGGAGATGAAAGTGTGAAGAATGATCTAGAAAAGTGCCTTTAAACTTGCTGAATTTGCGCAGTCCGCTCGAGCGTCGATTTTTCTGCTCGAGCGTACATGCTTCTAGCACAGATTTCAAAACTTCAAATGGGCATAACTCTCTCATCCGGATTCCATTCTAGGTCATTCTTGTGTCCAAATCGAAGCCCCGGAAATAAGCTTTCCAATGGTTCTAGCCTCACACCCAAATTCAAAGTGTGGAAAAATAAAAAGGCAAAAGAGTGACGGCTGTTCGTAGAAAAATTATCCGAATTAAATTCTTGGTTCACTCCTACCTTACCATTATGTTACCACTTCGATCAATGTCCCAAAATAAAACAAGGAGGTTCCAAATATTAAATTGAACTTATTATCATCATCAATTTTTGGTTTCTTAAATCATTTAAGCTTTCAATTTCTGATCAGACTCAAAATTTCATCATTAAATTACATATTCGAATTAGGCACCACATAAATGAATTTAATTCGTAATAATCTAAATTCCCAATCCTCTTTACTTAATTAACTCTAATTCGGACCCAATTAATCAAATCTCAATTTTATAAATCTAAATCGAATACTAAATTAAACTCCCATATGGTCCGATACTCAAAATTTAAATAATTCAATTCACTATTTGCACTTTCTTGAGCTATTTAGGCTTTCAATTTCTCCAAAATAAATCCTCAACAGAATCACATACGAATCAGTCTCCATAGTTTTCATAGATCTCAAATTAAATTAGAATAATTGGCACTTAAAATCCAAATCTCCTTAATTAATTAAGTGTTAATCATTATACGTGATGGGGTCGTTACACTAGTGAAGGAAATTACACTACAACCATGCCATACAAGGCTCAAATGAATTAACCAGTCAAAAATAGAGGCAAAACAGCCTTAAATATAGTCTAAAACATGCTGGACTTAAGCCACAAAAAGCTAAAACAATAAGCTAATACATGAGGCTAACTAGGCATGCAAGCAAAACACAAGGAGGGGAAGCTAACCCCTCCAATTTTGGACTTCAAAATGAGTTTTTTTTACCATTGAAAAACCTTTGAAATTTAGTGGTTAAAAAGTCCAAAAAAGTTGGTTTTAAAGTGATGAATAATAGCACAAAAGCTTAACAAACAAAGGAGCAAGAAGGGTGGACCACCCCCTAACTCAAAATGACCTCAAACCAACACTTTTAAACCATAAAAATAGAGTTTTTGACAGTTCAAAATCAGCCCAAAAACAGTTGAAAAAGATGGGAAAATAAGTATACAAAACAAGCTTGAACAAGGTAAGTGCTATACCTTTGAAGCAAAGCACAAATTCAGCACAAATTCAAGCTCAAACCTCCTTCTAGACCTCAAACAAGACTCCAAGGAACCTCAGCTCAAAGATGGTCAAGTTTGATTAAGGGTTGGTATGCAAAAGTATAGAGAAACTAGGCAACCAAACACAAAATATCAAGAGAGAGAGAAAGCTAGAGAGAGAGATATTTTTTTTGGTCTAAAATTGCTAACCCTCCAAAATGGGAGAGGAACCACCCTATTTATAAAAAAACAAGTCTTGAGCTTAGAAACATCCTACCATACACGTGTATGGAGATGTAGCTCAGTGCACAACAACTGGCACAACTGTCAACAAATATCTGGAAAAAGAGACTAATGGCCGTCGGCCACCATTGGTAGCCGACAAGAATAAGCCAAGGCCGACAATCTATGGGGTTGGCCAACAGGTCACCCACTCTTCCAGACTTGAAACAATAAGCTTATGGTCCAAAACAGTGCACAAAACAGATAAGGTTTCAAGGCTCCAAGGCAAGGTACTCCACCGAGGACTTCGAGCGCTCAAAATGAACACAAACAAGCACAATCATCGAGTGCACAAGCGATGACGTCTGAGTCTTGAGGATGGTCAAAAATGGGGTGTCTACAGGGAGAAATCAAGAGAATGTATTCAACTGAGACAAGCTTCTTTAATACCATGTCGTCGTAGTCATGCTTGCTTCGAACTAGGAACAAAGGCAACTGAGGATACTCAGTCGGTGCAAAAACGAACAATGGTGGCACATCCTTCCACATATTTGTTCTCAATGCCAAGCACATCATTAGCCCCACAAAGGAATTGGTAAAAGACCTTGTTTAATTCTTCAAATGCATACTCCTACTATTACCATTCTATTTTAATTTACACAGAACCAATATTTGTAGGCCTACTCTTACAACTCCTTCCCTTCAAGAGGATCTATGTACTGATGAGGAATTAGAGGATATGCCTATGAGTCCAATGGTTAGTACTCGAGCACATATAAATTCATGTCGTCATTCTCTTGGCAAGATGGATGAATTATGTCCTTTCTGTTTAGCATTACATTGGATGGATAAAAAATTAGTAAAATCATCTCCAAACCGTCCTCTATTCCGAACATGTTGTTCAAAAGGAAAGGTTAAGCTTCCTCTGCTTATTACACCCCTTCACTTTTTCAAGCATTATATGATGGGAATGATGATAAATCAAAATCGTTTTGACGTTATACTCGAGTGTACAATGCAACCAATGCTTTTACAAGTCTTGGTGCTACATTAGATCCAAGAGTACTTACTAGAAGAGGCCCTACATCATTCACTATCCATGGGGAATTACGACATCGAACAAGATCACTACTACCACAATCAGGGAAAGATGCAGCTTATGCGCAATTGTACATTTATGACCCTGATTCAGCTTTAGAAGTTCGCAATCATAGAAATCCTCAATTAATAAGAGATGTTCTAAAAACTATTCAAGATAGTTTACTACAGGTTAATGCATTTGTTGCTAACTTTCGCTAAGCTCATGCAATTTTAAATCAATTAGCCTTAACAGGACGAAATTTACCTGCTCATCTCCACTACAGTTCAATGACAGATTGACGACGGTATAACCTACCAACTACAGACGAGATTACAGTTGTAATACCAAGGGATGGAACCAAGGTTAGTGGAATGAGAGATGTTATCTTACATCTACAAGGAAATAATGAGCTAATGCAAATCAATGAATGTCACCCAATATATTTGCCATTACATTATGTTTTATTATTTCCACATGGTGAGCTTGGATGGAAACCTAAGATAAAACTGTGGGATGTTCAACACGATCGGCCTTCAACTGATCGGCTTACTCAAATGGATTTTTATAGTTATCGTTTGTTTGAACGACCCACAGAGTATTCAACAATTTTGAGAGCTGGAAAATTGTTCCAAGAGTTTTTGGTTGATGCTTGGGCCGCAACTGAACAAAATAGGTTGACTTACTACAAGCTTAATCAAGGGAAAATCCGTGCTGAACTTTACCAAGATTTGACAGATATTGATCCAAATGACCTGCGACCCAATCAAATTAGTCAAAGTTTGTTTTGCCATCTTCATTTCTTGGAGGTCCTGGACACGTGTTTGAAATCTTTCAAGATTCAATGGCTATCACACGATACAACCAATATCCAGACATTTTTCTCACCATGACTGCAAATCCTAATTGGCTAGAAATTAATTTGGCATTATTACCGCACCAAAAACCTATTGATCGTCTTGATTTAATTGCCCGTGTTTTTGAGTAAAAGAGAAAGTGCTTGATGAAGGAGATAGAAGCAAACCGAGTGTTTGGTAATAAAGTTGCGCATGTTTTTACAATTGAATTCCAAAAACGAGGCCTTTCTCATATACATGCACTTCTATTTCTTAAAGGTCCAGACAAAATTCGGACATGTGCTCAAGTAGACAAATTGGTTTATGCAGAATTTTCAGATCCAAATGATGAACATATGCTTTTTGAAACTATCAAGTGTTGTATGGTACATCGACCATGTGGTGCTCGAAATCCACAAGCACCATGTATGGAAAATGGTAAATGCACTAAGAGATACCCTCAAGCGTTCGCAGAAACAACTACTATGAATCAAGATGGATATCCTATCTATCGTCGTCGCAATAACGATCAAGTTCATATTGTGAGGGGGAAAGAAGTTGATAATAGAGATGTTGTACCATATAATGCATATCTTTCTAAACGTTTCAACTGTCACATAAATGTGGAAGTTTGTGCCGGAATGAGATGTGCCAAGTATATACACAAGTACATTTACAAGGGTTATGATCGTACAATGATGATGTTAGGATTGATAAATGAGATCTAACAATATCTCGATGCGAGGTATATTGGACCTTCAAAAGCTGCTTGGCGAATATTTGGTCATCCATTGCATGCAGAGATACCAACAGTTGTACACTTAGCACTTCATTTACCTGGAATGCACCACGTTCTTTTTAATCCTGATGAATCATTAGAAGCAATTGTTTCTAGAGCTAGGCAACAAATGTCAACTCTTACTGATTTTTTTGCATGTTGCGCTTCTATGGAAGATGAATGTCCATTCACTTACCAAGAATTTCCACAACATTTTGTTTGGCTTAATTCAGAAAAGAGATGGAAACCAAGACAACAGGGATATGCAATCGGTAGAATGTACTTTGCTAGCCCTAATTGTGGTGAGAGATTTTATTTGCGTTTGCAACTGTTGTCAAAGGACCAAAATCGCTTTGATGCTTATGCACGGTCAATAATGTTTTGCATGATACGTTTAAATCAGCATGTGTTGCAAGAGGACTTTTAGAAGATGGTGAAAAATGGATATAATGCCTTAAAGAGGATGCAGTTATGAAAACTGGTCATCAATTGAGGAGATTGTTTACTATTATTCTTACTCAATGCTCTCCACTACAACCATATGCGTCATGGAATCAATTTTCAATGCATATGTGTGATGATCTTACACATAAGATTCGAACATTGTTTGCCATTTCTAAACCAACTGAGGCTCAAATTGAAGACTATGGTCTATATCTTTTGAATAAAATGCTCTAAGAATCAGGAAAAAGTTTAATTGACTTCCCGCTAATGTTGCAACCTTCTACAAATTGGAGTGCAGTAGTTGGTAACAGGTTGATATTCGAACATCAACAACTACAGAATGAGGCACAACAAGCAGATGCAGAAATTATTATTGATCGCCTCAACAATGATCAACGAACAGCTTATGATGCAATTATTTCCTTAGTCTTTGAAAATAAAGGAACTATTTTCATTTTGAATGGAGGTGCAGGAACAGGGAAAATGTTTTTGTACAATACGATTGCATTGAAGTGTCACAGCCTTGGCCATATTGTTATTATTGTGGCTTCATCTGGAATTGCATCATTGTTATTGGTAGAAAGTCGCACTGCTCATTCAACATTTTCCATTCCGTTGGAGGTATTGGAAAATTCAATTTGTGGATTCAGCAAGCAATCATTACAAGCATAATTGTTTAGAGAAACAAAACTTATAATCTGTATGAATTTCCTATGCAACATAAACATTGTGTTGAGGCAGTCGATCGCACACTTCGGGACACTTGTGATAGTGAAAAGCCATTTGTAGGTATCACTGTTGTTCTTGGTGGACATTTTCGACAAATCTTACCAGTTATAACCAAAGGTGTCCATGAGCAAATTGTGAATGCATCATTAAGACACTCTTTTCTATGGAAAGATATACATGTTCTGTCTTTAAATTTGAACATATGCTTGAATCATGCAAATCTTGGAAATGCTACTTTTGCAAAATTCTTGACGGAGGTAATATTTTTTCAAACTTTTTCTCTATTATATGGTTCTTTTAAATTAACGAAATATATTTACGTTTATGTACTTTAATTGATTTTACTTACTACTTTATTTATTTATTTTTATAAATAGATTGGGACCAATCCTCAAGAAATTGTTAAACTTCCATCAACAATACACAAATGCCAAGATCTAAAAGACATAATCTCAGTAGTTTATCTACAACTGGATGTGGCAATGACATCGACTGCAACATTTTTAACTGAACGTGCAATTCTTTCTGCATGGAATGATGATGTCAGTGCTATCAATACTGTTGCATTGAATATTTTTCCCGATAACACATATACTTATTTGGCAGCAGACAAGATGTTTGAAGATGATAAAATTGATCGTACTATAATAAATAGATATCCTAATGAATATTTAAATTTATTAGATCCTCCTGGGCTACTGGCTTTTAAGGTAGAGTTGAAAGTGGGTTGTCCTATAATGTTGTTAAGAAATATTGCACCAAAAAATGGACTGTGCAATGGCACAAGATTGATGGTTTCTAGATGCAATACTCACATAATTGAAGCTCAAATTTTAACTGTAGAAAAATTTGGCAATTTGGTATTCATTCCAAGGATATCCTTCACACGGTCTTCTTCAGAAATGCCTTTCTGAAAGACAAGACATCAATTTCCAGTTCGATTGGCATATGCCCTGATCATTAATAAATCTCAAGGGCAATCTGTGAAATTTGTTGCAGTTGATTTGCGCACACCAGTGTTTAGTCATGGGCAACTGTACGTGGCCCTATCTAGATACACATCTTTTGATCATATAAGTGTCCTCCTTCCCAATGATGAGCCAGATTCTACTACAAATATTGTTTATCCTGAAATTTTGTTATAGTGTTACTTATGGATCAAACCACTTTTGTCAAAAGGTACAATTTATTTATTGATAAATTTGTTTCTATTGATTACAAATTGTTATTTTTAAAATATTTTACTATATATGTTGACTTTTGTAGGATTGGGCTAAAAAATATATGGAGCTCAAAAAGATAAATACAACTAGATTGCTTCGATGGGGATGTAACAAGGTAATTTCAATTTGAAAGCGTTTTGATATATATATATATGTATAGATAGATTTTCTTTTACTAATATACTAACTTTTTTTATTTTCATAAATTAGTAGATTGCCGTGCATGCTTCTCACTGGGGATACATACAAGTTGATACAAATACTTTTTGGAAAGTGATAAGGCGCTCCTAGGATTTCTAAGAAAGAACCAGTTTGAAGATTATTATTATTATTATTTTTTTTTTTTGTGAAAAGCGTACATATGCTAGCTACGATCCAGATTTTGTAAAGTTTCCTATCAATGTGAATTTTATTACTTACAATAGTTTTGTAAAGCCTTTTATCTATGTGAAATTTATAACTAAGTTTAGATGTATGTTAGATAATATTCATTTGAATTATTGACTTATGCTATGAGTTTGCTTTTGTAAATGTAACACACTAGATGATATAGTCTTTTTTGCTTTCGATTTTTCTTCCTAATATACTCTTGAATTAGTTTAAAGAAAACTAATCATATTTTTATTTGGTTGAATTTGAATCTTTGCCTCCATATATATTTTTATCAGGAAGGGTGTTTCATTTTCTTTGTATTACAGAACATTAGCTGGTATGCTTAATTTGTTATTTGTCATTTTTTTGTATTCCAGAGCATTGACTGGTGTGCTTAATTTGTTATTTGGCATTTTTTTTTTGTATTGTAGAGCATTGGTTGGTGTGCTTAATTTGTTGTTTATTTTTTTCTATTGCAGAGCATTGGCTGGCGTATTTCGTCTGATTTTTATTATATGTTTCTGTGTTGTGGGACTTACATTTTGTTGTTTGTTTAAAATCTTATACTTTTGTTTGACACAAAATTTCCCTCAATCCTCATCCACAATTTCTAAACTAAACAAAATCAAGGGCTATCACAAGACCATCACAAAATTCAACAATTGATACGCAATGGTACTAGGATCACCAATTCCATTCACACATTTCATTACACATTCATAACAAGGAATTTAAGTTTCATTAGCAAGCCCCACACGTGAGGGTAACAAATGACAATACATAACTACGGCGCCTTAGCACCCTACAACACACCGATCAATCACAAAAGTTTCACAATTTATAACATAGATTTCTAAAACAAAAGTCCCTCTCAAGGGTGATACTACCGCGCTGGTTTAAAAGTCGACCCTCGCGAAGCTTCCAAAGCCTGGCCTCCTCGGGTCTGATACCGATAACATCCCCGACTGGACTGATGGAACAAGGTCCGACTAGATTCTGAAACACCGAAAGGATCTACATGTAAAAGGACAAAAACGTCTAGCATGGCCTCGCTGACCACAATCGAAACAAACAACGGCCTCCCAACTCTGAACCTGATTTGGAGCCTGAACCTCATTGGATTCCCCAACAAATGAGCTCGAAACCCCTGAAGAAAACAAGGACCGAGTCTGGGAGTGAGCATGCACTCGCCTCCACCTCTTGCTAAGTCTAGTGTGCTTATGAACTGTAGGAGTTACCGATGTGGCCTCCTCTCTAACTCGACCAACACTGCTAACCATGACCTCTCCATGCTCGCCGCCTCGACTAGATCAAAATAATTCTTCCACCTAGATTCAACCACCTTCTCCCAGATACCATCACGCAACCACCTCTCAAACTCATAATAACGGCGCTCCTCTGTTACCACCAATTCTGGGGCAAATCTCGACAAACTAGTGAACCTCATCTCAAATTGAGCCAAAGGAGTAAAATCCTGACACAACTCCACAAACTGTTCCCTTAACCTTTCCCGAACAGAAGGAGGGAAATACTTGGCCAAGAAGGCCTCGGTAAACGCAACCCAAGTGGCACCTACGATACCCTTCACATACTTCCACCAATAGTTCGCAGCCCCCTTCAATTGGAAAGTCGTCAAAGAAACCCTTAACCCCTCGTCCCCGACTCTAAGCATGTCAAGAGTCTTGGTAATATGTTCCAACCAACTCTCCGCCTCCAGCAGTCTTGCCTCTCCCAAAAACTCCGGTGGATTGGAGCAAAGAAACTCCTTAGTAAGCTTGAGGGTACGCCCATTGTCCCCTTCATTGCGAACTAGAGCATCTTGCACCGCTCTCATAACCTCACGTGCAACTTCCTTGCCGACAGTCGATACTGTAACGACAGATGCTAGGGGAACCGCCATGCCCCTACCGACACTCCTACTACACATCCATCCTCTAGTTCCCTGTGTAGACCTCCTATAAAATTCAAAAACAAAATCAACTAGGTGCACGACGCAACAGCCTCCCCAAGGCACACACTCTCACCACCACGACTTTGAACCCTTTCTGACATCCTAATTAAGGAACAAGATAGATAAATTAGCACATAATCCCAAATGTGCTCGCAACTTGCCTCACAGGTTAAACTATAACAATTATATACATTCTAACACACAAACTATTCAATTCACTTCACTTCACATAAGCACATAATCACATAAACACATAGGAATTATCCTTTAGTGATGAGATTCGTCCCACGAGAAACCAAGAATTCTTAGTGGAATGAGTATTGAACAGGTACCCTTCTAATAAGACCTCAAGGAATCTAATAGGCGCAAATAAAATCCCAAAAGTCTAATCTCATACCCACATAGTCACATAAGCATGCTATCACATAATCACATAGACAAAACATTTCCTAATCATGCGAAATGAACCCATTGTGGTATAACAACCACTCCCCACGAGCCCCAAGTATTCAAGCCCGGCAGCTCTGATATCAAGTTGTCGCACCTCGAAAATAATCCCACATAACTATTACATCAAACCATTTCCAAAATGAGATATTAACCAAAATCATTTACATAGTTCCAAATGTTTACCAAAACATTCTCACATGCCATTATACATTTATTTACAAACTAGTACAAGGATCTATAGCATGTAAAAGAAATCATCGAATCACAAGGAATAAGGCCCTCAAGGGCTTACAAGTTCCAAGGCAACAGCCCGGTTACACATAATGGTCTCTCGGACCCAAACACATTAGCCCTTGGCTTACAACAGATATCACAACAAAATAAGAGTCAAACTACTCTTCTTCAAACATCACCACGCCCTTAGCTTGGCGAGGTCACCACATCTTTACCTGCACCAATTCCCATAGGGGTGAGCATAAAGCCCAGTAGAGATTCCTCACAAAGTATATACAGTTATGCCAATTCCATCAATGTTAAAAAAAAATGAATATGTAATGCCATGCAAGTGCCAATATTGAAGGAAAATTTTATTTCAATGCACTATTTTAAAATCACCATGTTCTCAATAATATTATGCAATCTCATCAATTTCAAACTTCCAATATTTAATTCAACAGGGGTGGTAAATACGACACTGGTAATCCCTAGGCTGGTGTCTGCAAGTAGACTCTACGAGTACTACCAAACTGTCATTTTTACCGGTATTAACCGGAAGGCTCGACACCTATCCGTGCGCCTTTCTGGTCTTTCACCAAGGACATTCAGGCCAACTTAACAAGTTCAACTACACCCCCTATCCAGACTTACCACCGTATTTACCCCATAAACATTTCCATTAGTTCTCATTACAATGATCTTTCTCAAAATGAATGCTTTTCCAACTCATGTCATAATGTGCAATAATGACATTAAAACAATTGAGAATATGATGCAATAACTACTAATTCATAGCATTTTTTACATTTCAAAAAAACATGTCTACAACAATATTCAACATCACGTTTTCATTTCCTCCTAACCATGTTCTTCCACAAGATACCCATACGTCTCCAATGCATAATTACAAATTTCTCATTTCACACAATAGTCATGTGTCTTAGACACACCACAACAATTCCTCGATATTAATTCATCATGACCAAACTTTCAATATGACTAACATGCCATCATTCATTTCACTTTTCCATTACACTACAATTAAGCATTTTCCCATCACTTATGGCACTCAACAACTTGCCATCTTACCACTTTACACAAGTATACAATTATCAATGGATTTTAAAAGAGGACTTAGTCTCCAACACATATATACATCATGAAGTTGCTATTTTGTTAGACATTTGGTGAGGCTAACTCTCATACTTCCTCTTGATACAAGAAAATAAATAATTTCAAGGCATCTTCATTATTTTTCAAAAAGCCCCAATTTCTAGGGTTTCCATTGAAAGCAAAATTTTATCATTTCTAAGAGAAACTCCATCATAATCATTCATCATGAGTTTTATAGAGGGAAACCCCCAAGAAGTAGTAAAAAGATAGAGATTTCAAACCCATATTCAAGACTCTCAACTTTTTGAACCAAAATCTAAAATTTAGCACAAAACTTCAAGAACATTTTTAAGTCAACACCCAAATAGCAAAACTATATATATAACTCAAGAAATCCCTACCTCAAAGCCTTTGAGAAGATGGAGAAGAGAAACCCTAGCTTAGATGGATAAGAGAGCTTTGATTTCTACCCACCAAGTGAAGCCCTAGCCTTGGATCTTCAAGATTTGAGGGAAAATGTTGATGATCTTGCTCCAAGAATCACAAGAATCAAAGAGTTCTGGGTGATTGAGGTGTTTTCTAGAGAGAAGGAGGAGAGAAATTAGGTTTAGAATGAGAGAAAAATGAGTTAGAGATGATATATATTCGGACCAAAACATTATAAGAAAACAGGACACGGATTGCCCAGTTGGCCGCCCGTGCGGCCTTCCCCACCTATAGCGGTCCCGGGTTTACCCCTTGTTGTACAGTGATCCGGACATGTGTCCGTGGATGTTGGTAGTTGAGTATTGTCTTGTTTACATCCTTTCCTACTTTGTATTTGAGTTATAGGATGTATTGGGCAGGTTTGTTACAGGTTGGTTGTGTTTGGAAACCAAGTGTTGCTGCCCAGAATTTTGGCTGGTCGCTCGAGCGAGGGTTTGGTCGCTCGAGCGAGGGTTGGTTTTTTGTGTCTGGTGGCTCGAGCCAGAGTGGCTTCGCTCGAGCGAGCGACTGCGTCTGGCTCAGACCTGAAGGTTGTATTTCTTCGCTCGAGCGAGCTGGTTCGTCTTCGCTCGAGCGAGCGTCGTAGTGCAAATCGGAAAATTTGCACTGTTGGCTCGAGCGAGCGGGTCTTCGCTCGAGCGAGACCAGTTTTTGTGTCTGGTCGCTCGAGCGACGGGGTCTTCGCTCGAGCGAGCCTGTTTATATCAGCAAGACAGCACCGAACTAAACATCACTTTTTCTAAACTCTATCTTCTTCAAACCCTTGTTTTGAGAGCTTCTCTCTCTACACTTGCACTCTCTCTAAGAATTGATCTACCTAGGGTGATTTCCTACCCTAAGGCCTTTGTTAAAAAGATAGAGGGTGGCTTGGGCTTCGTTTTAATCGGAACAAATTTGGTTTTGGAGCAAGTTGGGTGTTGGGCATCATCTCCTTTTGAGCTCAATCTTTGAGGTAGGGATATCCTACTCCTCTTTATGAGTTTTGTCTTTCAATTTTAGCATTTTGATATGTTGGAAGTTGTTGTGTAATTTTGGGAAACTTTGGGCCATTGTGTAATTTTACAAAAGTTGGGGGTTTTTATCTATGATAAACCTAGAAGCATGTTTGGTATATAAACATGGAATTAATGTTGAAACATTAGTGGAATTGGAACCTAAGGGTTGTGATGTTAATTATGGAGGATGTCCTAATTGCATTGATTGATTAATTTGGATAATTAATTGTGTTGATTTGTGATGTATATAATTGTTGTTTATATGCATTGTGTTGTGTTGGAGAAGATAGGGGATGTACTCCACGGTTTAGGGGAAGATAGGGGATGAACCTCTAAACCGGATGTTGTTGGGAGGAGATAGGGGATGAACTCCGTAGATAGAGCGGGTATGCTTATCTAGAAGTGTTGACATAGCGGATATGCTTGTCGTTGGAAGTATTGATATTATAGCGGTCCCGGGTTTACCCCTTGTTGTACAGTGATCCGGACATGTGTCCGTGGATGTTGGTAGTTGAGTATTGTCTTGTTTACATCCTTTCCTGCTTTGTATTTGAGTTATAGGATGTATTGGGCAGGTTTGTTACAGATTGGTTGTGTTTGGAAACCAAGTGTTGCTGCCCAGAATTTTGGCTGGTCGCTCGAGCGAGGGTTTGGTCGCTCGAGCGAGGGTTGGTTTTGTGTCTGGTGGCTCGAGCCAGAGTGGCTTCGCTCGAGCGAGCGACTGCGTCTGGCTCAGACCTGAAGGTTGTGTTTCTTCGCTCGAGCGAGCGTGTGTCTTCGCTCGAGCGAGACCAGTTTTTGTGTCTGGTCGCTCGAGCGACGGGGTCTTCGCTCGAGCGAGCCTGTTTATATCAGCAACGCAGCACCGAACTAAACATCACTTTTTCTAAGCTTCATCTTCTTCAAACCCTTATTTTGAGAGCTTCTCTCTCTACACTTGCACTCTCTCTAAGATTTGATCTACCTAGGGTGATTTCCTACCCTAAGGCCTTTGTTAAAAAGCTAGAGGGTGGCTTGGGCTTCGTTTTAATCGGAACAAATTTGGTTTTGGAGCAAGTTGGGTGTTGGGCATCATCTCCTTTGGAGCTCATTCTTTGAGGTAGGGATATCCTACTCCTCTTTATGAGTTTTGTCTTTCAATTTTAGCATTTTGATATGTTGGAAGTTGTTGTGTAATTTTGGGAAACTTTGGGCCATTGTGTAATTTTACAAAAGTTGGGGGTTTTTATCTATGATAAACCTAGGAGCATGTTTGGTATATAAACATGGAATTAATGTTGAAACATTAGTGGAATTGGAACCTAAGGGTTGTGATGTTAATTATGGAGGATGTCCTAATTACATTGATTGATTAATTTGAATAATTAATTGTGTTGATTTGGGATGTATATAATTGTTGTTTATATGCATTGTGTTGTGTTGGAGGAGATAGGGGATGTACTCCACGGTTTAGGGGAAGATAGGGGATGAACCTCTAAACCGGATGTTATTAGGAGGAGATAGGGGATGAACTCCGTAGATAGAGCGGGTATGCCTATCTAGAAGTGTATTGACAGAGCGGATATGCTTGTCGTTGGAAGTATAGATATAACTGTTATGTTTATCTTTGATGAAGTGAAAAGTGTTGGCATGAGTGTGTGTCTCATGTGTGATGTTTGGCCAGGTTCTGAGCCAAGGTTATGAAATGGCAAGTAAAAAGGAAAGAAATGGAAATGAAAGGAAATATAGACTTAAGTGTCTTGGAACTGTGTTATATTATGAATGAATGTAAAAGTGTTGACCATCTATCAACTGTTAATCTTTTAGGCATTGTTCATGATTGGTTTAGTATATTTCTACTGGGCTGTGGCTCACCCTATATGGGAACATCATTTTCAGGTACAGGAAGCATGCCACCCTCCAAGGGCTTAGCTTGGGAGGCTAGTGGCGGACGGACTTTTTGGTTGTCTTTCCTTTTGTTGTATTACATGTAAATTCAAGCCAAGGGCTTTATGTGTAAATGAGTTAGTACTCTACTTTTGTGTAACCAAGTGTTAACTTGGAAAGCTGTAAGCCCTTAGGGCAGTTGCTTTTGTTGTTAACATGTGATACTCCTTGTAATACAATTCTGGTGAAATGAAAGGATGTGGAACTTTGTATATATCATATCATGTCTATATTGGTGGGTTTAACGTTATTATTTTGAGGGCGTTACAACTTGGTATCAGAGCGTACCGGGTTCGAATACTTTGGGTACGTGGGAAGTGATTAGGATCACAATGGGTTTGTCTCGCTTGATAGAGACTTAGTGTAGAATCATATGCTATGTGCTTAAATTAATAACATGCTTGTGTGATTAATTGGGTATGGGATTTAGTTTCTAGGATATTGATTGGATCTTTGGGTTTCTGGGAGTCTTGTTGGAAAAGCACTTGATCAATGCTGTTTCTAACCGGTACTCTAGTAACGCCTTGGGACTATCATTATCCGGAAATGAAATTCGTAAGTGCTTATGTGTTTATGTGCTTATGTGGAATGAATTACAGTTGTCCATGCATTAGGACGTGAGTGTTTAGTTTTGGCACGTTTATGAATGTGCTAATGTTCTGTGTTACCTTTATTAGGATGTCAGGACGAGCAAGAGGTGGTAGGCGTGGTAGGCCTAGGAGGCAGGAGGTGCCATTACCCGGAGGAGATTCCGGCAGTTCAGGAGGGGGTTGGTCAGGCCAATGTGGCCGAGCCAGCAGGTCAGCAGGCCATGAGTGCCTTGGCCCAGGAGATAGCAGGAGCTCTGGGTATTCTTAGAGCAGGGAATCAGGTAGCTGAGGCAGGGCCTTCCTTCTTGAAAAGGGAGTTCTTCCGGTCTAACCCGGAGGAGTTTGTTGGGGATCCTAAGGAGCCACTGAAGGCAGACGAGTGGCTAGAACAGATGAGTAAAACGTTCGAGATGCTAGGCATTGAGGACGGGGCATTGAAAGTGACCTTGGCATCCTTCCAGCTGAAGGGAGATGCGGGTCAATGGTGGAAATATGAGAAAGCTCGTGTTGGTGGTACTTGGGAGGCGTTTGTGAATGCTTTCCAGGAGAGGTTTTTATCTGCTGTGGCTAGAGAGAGGCTGAGGGATCAGTTCAGCCGGCTTAAGCAGGAGGGTTTGTCTGTAGCCGAGTTTGAGGCTACATTTACTAGCTTGTCCAGGTTCGCACCTGAACTTGTGGCGACAGAGGAGCGCCGTTGCTACGAGTTTGAGCAGAAGTTGAGATGGGATCTCAAGTTGAAAGTTGGTGGACCCTACATTCGAGATTACAGGCATTTGGTGGATGCTGCAGCTCATATGGAGCTGATGATGCAGGAGGGAGAGGAGGAGAAACATGGAGGCTCCAAGAGGGGCCAAGAGGGACAGGGCGATGGTAGGAGGCAGATGGGTTATAACCCTCAGCCGTCCCAGAGTGGTTTGGCTAGGTCGACTTTCCCAGTACCGAGTGCAGGCTCCGGGAGGGGCAGTCAGGGAGAGTTCACCTGTTTCAAGTGTGGCCAGCCGGGTCACAAGGCTTCAGTTTGCCCATTGAGGGGCGGGGGTCAGAGAGCTGCTTCTTCGTCAGCTAGACCGCAGAGTCAGAGTTCGGGTAGGGGGCAGCCCTTGTCTTGTTATCAGTGTGGACAGCCTGGGCACATGAAGAGGTTTTGCCCACGGTTGAGTGCCACTTCAGGAGCGTCTGGTTCTAGGCAGACGCAGGGTTTTCAGTCAGCTCAGTCTGTGCAGGCCTCGAGGGCCAATCCGGGGGCTTCGTCGTCCCAGTCAGTGCAGCAGTCCTATGCTCCGAGAGGCGAGCAGGTGGATCAGGGGCCTACAGGGCGCGTGTATGCTGTTACCCGCGCAGGATCTTGTACCGGCTCCATCAGTAGTGAGAGGTACCTTTCTGTTTTGCAACTCGGTTGCTAGAGTGTTGATAGATACGGGTGCATCTCATTCTTTTGTATCTGCTGCATTTGCATCTGTGTTGGAGTTGGAGTTAGCACTATTAGCATCTCCTATTTGTGTTGTGTCACCTATTGGGGGTGAGTTGATCTTGAAACACGGATGTAGAGGTTGTGATATTGAGGTCGACGATCATCGTCTTCCGTTTCCTTTTGTAGTTATGCCCATGAAGGGCTTTGATGTTATTTTGGGTATGGACTGGTTATCGTCATACCGAGCTGTTATTGACTGCTACCACCAGAGGGTTACTTGTTGTACCGTGAGCGGGGAGTATTTCCATTTCTTGGGAGACCGGGTTGGTAGTATTGTACCACCGGGGGTATGGTCCGCGAGGGCGGAATGAGCTTAGTGGTTTACTTGCTAGCTTTGAGAGTGGTGAGTGT